>JAQFZG010000190.1:0-43422 GCA_034695465.1 Entomobrya nicoleti | reverse complement strand
AAGCATAACATTTTATTATTACACAAAAAATTATAAGAAAAAATATGACTTTCTTTTAAACTACAGTGTTGGTGTGAAAACTTGTCCGGGTTGTGAAGAGGAAATTCGAATTAAGGTTGCCATGGTTACTCCAAAAACGCCGAGACAGTACTCTATCTCGTTAGTAAACTGATGAATAAACGGAAGGTTATGGCCTGAACAAAAATTTCTGCACAAATTGCGCCAAAACCTAGACTAAAAATTTTACTGTCCAGTTTACTGACTATTTCAAGAGTACCTCCTCGGCGGTAATGTATTTTTTCTGTTATTTACGTAGTAGCTCAACTGCTTAACTGTGATTAAATAATTGTAATGTTTGGATACTGTTAAAACAATTTTTTTTTGGAGAAATGATTTTTTTAACGAGAAAAATGTTGTATAAATATTCGTCCATAAAACATTTGTCAAAATTGTTAAAAATAAATAAAATCCGTAAATTGAAAATATAAATTATCTTAATCATTTACATATGAATTGTTAGATTTACCGGGAAGATTTATTAAGTTATTTATTAACTTAGTGTTTCGTTTCTTCTTATTGATAATATGTTTGCAATAAATGGGTGTACAATTTTACTGCTTTGTATGTAAGACTGCATTGTTACTCACAGTTGTTACATCGATTAACGAGGTTTACCTGAAAACACATAGATCATTCCCTCATCATTAAAAAACACTACTCAAAGTATATTAAATCAATTTATAATTATTTAGGGGGAAATGAAGGCGAGTTCAAATTCCTTTCACATTTCACTCCTATCATTATCTGCAAACCAGTTCGAAAGTCAAGTTGACGCCCAATTTAGACAATTTGCTGATAATCTAAGAGCCTTCCAAGATTATCACGACAAAGGGATTCGACTTTGTGAAAATGTAAGTTTTAAATTGTCGAATATAATTATTTAAATTTTCAATGTTTTTTTTACAAATATTTAGTAAATATTTCCCCGTAATGGTTCGAAACAGGTTCGAAAAAAACTTGAATGGGCGGTTCAAAATGAAACCTTTTCTATTGAATCCACTTACTATGGCGGTAGTATGACTAAAGCTACTGATCTTCAAGGTTCCGATTTTGATATTGTGATGAAAATTAATAACCGAAAACCACCATTTGTTGATGTGCTCCAATTTTTTAATTGGACCTTATCTAAATATTGTGCTGAACTGGAAATTGATCACAAGTCAATTAAAGTTACCAAGGGTTCGGTACAATTCTCATTTTTGAATGAAATGAAAGTTGACCTACTTCCCGCCACAAGTGACTTGACCCCACAACAAGTTCTACAGAAAGTGAAGCTTGACCCAATTAATAGGCAATACTATTGTAGTTCCCTTGTTGTGAGACAGGTGGAATTTATGAAGGAACAGGATGCATTTGCTCATGCTCTTGCTAGACTTGCAAAGCATTGGTACAAAAGCATGAGATTCCCTAACCATGTTAATGGAGGAAGTGTGATTTTCGAACTTTTGGGAGTCGCCGCCGCTCTCGAACAAAATAGTTGGAGAAAGGAGTCAATGAGTTTGGGATTTATAAGAATTGTGGAAATGATTGAAAATTTGGACGAGTTGAAAATTGGATTTGAAAGGTCAAATGGAGCGTGGAGACTTGAGTCAACAAATAGGTTACATTTTAACCCACCTTTTCTTTTGGAACCGGCCAATTGTGGTAATAACTTTATGGATGGAATTTATCTGGATGAATTTAAATTGTTTTGGAGGAATGGGAAGGTGATGAGAGAACGGCTAAGGAATTTAATGGAGAATAGGCAGTACTGTGGAAAAGGAGATGGGGAAGAAGGATCTTATTTTAAAATCAATTTCAAAAAGTTATTTAAAGCACCGCAAGGCTAACTAACTAACTAACTAACTTATTTAAATTTAAAAAAAAAACATTAAAAAGTTAAATAACATTGTTGACTTGTTAACAATGTTTTATTGTTAGGTTCTGACGTATTCTTGTGACTAAAAGGATAACTTTTATGTTTGTCGTTCAAAAAGGAATTGTTAAAATTAGATTACAAATATTCATTAAAAACTATTCATATTTAAGCAAATTTCATTGTATAGCTAATCATACATATGGCTATAAAACTTTATGCATATAATTATTTACAAAAACCTTACCAATGCTGTCAAGCGTGTATCTTTATATGTACATTGTTAATTTTTTACCCATGCACTTTAAAAGTAAATAAATAAAACTTATTGAAATATAACCACACACTAAACGTATGCTAATTTTTGAATCTACTCGCAACAAAGCCTTCTAAAAAAAGAACTTCCCAATTTAAAAATATTAAGGATTCATACAGCAATACACATTTAAAGAAATATCGGTATACTTCATTGGAACTTTTGAAGTTTGCTTTTCTCTTCTCATCTTTTGTGGAATGCTAACCCATACTCAAGATGAACGTTTGATCTTTCTAAACACGTCACACCTTTCACTTGTAAAATTTTCCCGAAAAAAATTCTGTTGGGTAAGATTCTCAGCAGCAATAAAACGCAATAAAAAGTACTCTACATAAAATTATTTTTTTCACTTTCCATCAAATATCAATATGAATAATATCACCAACTGAGTTAGCCTAACAAGCGTAGGTATATGCCGGAAACTTGACACAAAGAACATCCTTCTTAGCTTTTGTATTTAACATGACGAGTAAAGTACGAATGAAGACGAACATCACCAAAAACAAATTTGCGTAGGTTTTTTTTTCCTTTTCATCAGAGATAGGATGATCCACAGCCCAGAAATACTTCCAGAAAGAAAAAAGATATTAAAGCACATATTACTTTGTACACCTTGCAAAATATATATTTGTGTGGGTTGCTAATTTTGTGGTTCCAATTCTCTTTGTTTCAAATGAACATGGGCAACGCAGCTTTGTCTAAGCTTGCACAAGCGGAAATAGCCCGTAGTGGTTTGCGCTACAGGTTCAGTCATTGTTGTATTTGCATGGGATCCATAGAACGATTGGACAACGTAGATTCCTCTGAGGATGACGAAACAAGAGAGCTTTTAAGGTGTCGAAACAATGAGTGTGCACGAATTTTTCACAGGAAATGTCTGGAGGAACACTTTGAAAGGTTTGACTGTTTAAATTAATACCTATATTTCAAAGTATAAAAATTGATTTCACAAAAATATTTTATAACTTTTTAAAAACTACTGTAGTATTGGTGCGAAAACCTGTCCGGGTTGTGACGAGGAAATTCGGATTAAGGTTGTCATGGTTACTCCAAAAAGTCAAGGAAGTACTCCATCTCGTTAGATAACTGATGAGTAAATGGAATGTTAACTGGTCTGAAGAAAATCTTTCGGTAACTAACAACTTACTTAAGTTTAATGGTTAAACTTTACTGATACTTGGTTTACATTGAGCATTTTTTTGACAAAGCGACATGAGTTTGTATGGATAATTAATATGTCAAAAAAATTGGTCTACTATTTAGATACTTTTTTTGGAATTTTTAGAATTTTTTTGGAGAAAGTTTAAAGGGATTAAAATTGATACCTGAGTTAAATATTGGAACGGTGTACCTAAAACAAAATTTAACCATTTACTCTACACTTCTACTGACTAACATAAGATATACCTCATCAACTGTGTTTTCTTGTATTTGTTTTTATTTATGTGTCCAGTGTCTCTTATGTACTTGCTGAAAGTGAATAAATAATTGTTATATTTGGACTTTTTGGAAAACTAAATTTCAAGAAATTGTTTTTGAAATCATAAAGTTATAAATATGTTAATATAACACACGCTTCGAAGTTATCCAAAAAAAAGTATTCCGTTTATAAAATATCAAACCATCCGAACTATGTATAAGTGAAATGTAAGATATTTATGAAAACATTGGTCAAACTTTGTGTATGGGTAAATTTAGGCAATGTAAATCGGCCTTCAATTATGCATGATTTCTTTAAAACAATCAAATATTACTATTGTGATCTAAAATTGAGCAAACTTGCATCAGCTAAGCAAAAAAATCAAGAAAATTTAATACGGAAAAACTTACCTTTAGTTATAAATCCTCAATTTATAATCTTGGTTTACTTTTAGACACAATGTACGTTGATGTATTAGTTATACTATATATTCAGTGCAGTTCTATGTAACATTTACCTTTAGCAGTTTAACTTGATAGTCCACAACTAGTTTGAAAGAATTAGTGGAATAAAATATTTTCAATAATTTGTTATTTTTACTCATCAGATTTTAGATAAAATCTTAAATGAATTAATGTACGATTAAAAATAAATTCCAGACTGGTGTAAAAACTAATAATTTTTATTTAAATCCTAAATTACAAGTTACATCGCATGTTTTTATTACACTCTCGGATACACTTGTTGCTTTCATTTCATGTCCTACTGTTCGTACTTGAATTTGACGCTTGATGTTTTTTTAGTTTTTTTTCAGACCACCGTGTGTGTAAAAGATTTTGTCAAATTGAATCACAATACATATTTGTCAACAATAAAATCCTAAAACATTTCCTAAAGGCGTATAATTTAATGCACATGCTCATTAAAGCGCTAGTATGATAGTGCTCACAAAATTTACAAACGTTAAAAAATCTACTTGCAATTTAAAAGGCTAATTATTTATGCAAAGATGAAAGCCTAAGTAAAAACTATACACTTGTTGGATTACACAATGCGTTATTTTTTCTTTCCAAACTTTCGGAAATGCTAAGCCTGAAGGATGAACATTTCACACTTTCTCTGCATGTTTTTTTCTTTCACCCGTAAACTTTGTCTAGTATTTATGGTGGGTAAGCATCACTTATATATTTGCTTGACCTTTTCATATATGCTTGTTTCTTCTCATCTAAAAAAGCTTACGAAGAACGGTGATCTTTTGATCTTTCCCAGCAAGCTATACCTTTCACCTGCTCACTTGCCCCGATCAAATTATATTAAGTGAGAATATGAATCTCAGCTGCTTTAACAAAATAAAACTAACTCCTCTGCATAAATTATTTTTTCAACATTCGATAAAAATATCAATATGAATATTGCATTACCTAGTGAATTAGCTTAACAAGCGTAAGTATATGCCGGAAAGATGACACAAAGAAACACCCTTCTTAGCTTTTGTATTTAACACGACGAGTAAACTACGAACGAAGACGAACATCACCAAAAACAAATTTGCGTAGGCTTTTTCTTTCATAAAGAGATATATGATGATCATCATACCAAAAAAATATTTCCAGAAAGAAAATAAGATAGCAAAGCACCTCTAACCTTTTTACACCTTATAAAATATATATTGTGACTGTTGCTAATTCAGTGGTTAGAATTCTCTTTGTCTTCAATGAATATGGGCAACGGGGCATTGTCAACGCTTGCACAAGCGGAAATTACTCGTAGCGGTTTGCGCTACAGATATAGTCGGTGTTCTCTCTGCATGGGATCTTTTGAACGATTGGATGGTGACGACGATTCGTCTGATGAGGCCGAAGCAAGCGGAATTTCAAGGTGTCGAAATTTTGTGTGTGGACGAATGTTTCACAAGAAATGTCTGGAGGACCGCTTTGGAAGGTTTGACGGATTAAATAAACACTTATCTTTGAACGAATAAAAGTTAATTTATTTCAGAAAAAAACTAACACTAAAAATATTGTTACTTAAAAAATATAACAGTATTGGTGCGAAAACCTGTCCGAGTTGTCAAGGGGAGATCCAGCATAAGATTGTCATGGTTACTCCAAAATGTCGAGAACGTACTCCATCTCGTTAGTGGACTGATGAATAAATGGAATGTTATGGTCTGACGCAAAACTTCCGATATCTAAAAACTTACTAAAGTTTACTGGTCATTTTTTTTTACTCATACTTAGTTTTCACCAAAGAACTTTAATTTGAAAAGTAACACGAGTTTTTTGTTTGGGTAATAATTATGTCAAAATAAGTTTTACTATTATTTAAATCTGTGCATTGGTTCTGGAGAAAGCTTTTGGGTATTTAACTCCATACCTGAATTGACTATTGAAATTATGTACCTAAAACAAGAATTTATTATCTTACTGACTACCAAATGAGCGTGTTGGTTTTTTGTTACTTACGTAGTATCTCTTATGTACCTTAAGGAGGTAACTAATAATTGTAATGTTTAATTGAGAAATAAATAAAATATTTGTGTATTTATAACACACGCATTAAAATATATAAATAAATATTCTGTTAAAAATTAAGTATAAAATCAAGTTTACTATGCAAGCGATTGCAAGGAAATTTAATACAAAAAAATCATTTATCTATAAATTCCAATCACTTTAGAATCTCGTTGTACTTTTAGACACATTGCATGTATCAGATATACAAGAAGTAAAGTTTTGTTTGATTTTTTAATCGAAGCGTTTACACCTGGTAGTGAGCCAATTTTGTAACAGCTTTTGTAGAACAAAACATTTAAAATAGCACGTGTGTTTTGTATTTTGAAGCAGTAGATTTGATTTTATATGCATAAGTGTACGATTATGAGTTAATTTAACAGTATTGAATAGAATAAACCATTTTTATTAAAGTATTGATAGGTTACATAAGGAAACTCACATTTATTGTTTGACGTCTCAAATGTTCTAAAATATAAGTTGCACCTCTCCGATACACTTGTTACTTTCACTTTTATAGTTCATTTTGAAAGCGTGCTTCAAGATATATAAAAAAATGTGTTTGCTTATTACATTCATTTTGACAGCACAAATGTACATGTTTCTCAAACTCGAACATCGGTACAACATGCACTACCACACTTTCCTTGACGAATTAATTACGTATTACTTTTTAGTAAATTATTTGATATTGCAGACTTTCCTCTTTATGTACGCCGAACATCAAGGATTTCCTCTATATTTACCAACTTGCCAAGAAATATTTTGAGGTTAAGATGAACCAGTTGATACATTTATTAGAATATGTATGTATGTAGCGTGACCGTAGCCGTAGCCTTTATGTTACTAACAAATAAAATCCCTAAACCAATTGGAAAAGTTTGACGATTTCTCATTTTCATTCTCATGCTCAGTCAGCTTTCTTTTTACAGGTAATACGATTTCTGGCAATTTTTTACTTTATGTATACATGATTTGTTTTTGGCGCATCTACTCTTTCACTTGTTAAATTATACAATGTACATTTTTCTTTGCATTTCTTCGGAAATGCTAAGCTTGAGCGGTGAACGGTTCACATTATTTTTGCATCTTTAACCTTTCACCCGCAAGCTTTCTCTATAATTTGTGGAGGACAAGCATCTCAGCTGCTTGTACAGAAATGAAAAAAAAACTCAGCATAAATTATTTTACACTTTCAATATCATAGCAATAATATTACCATTCTTACTTACTGAGTTAGCTTAACGAGTGTAAGTATTCGTTTTTTCGTGCCGGAAACTTCACACAAGCAACATCCTGCTTATAATTGTATTCATTATTACGAATATCATCCAAAAAAAATTGTGCTTAAGCCTATTAATGAAAGTTTGATGATATCCAATCCGAACGATTTTTCACAAAGAAAAGAAAAAGCATACCAATTATTTTCGTGTCGAAATTTTTAAATTAGTGATTATTGTTAGATTTGCTAATAAAGTGGTTCGAATACTTCTGGTCTTAAATGAACATGAGTAATGCGTCATTGTCTTTGCTTGCACAAGTTGAAATGGCTCGCGGCGGTTGGCACTATCGGCATGGACGGTGTTGCATCTGCAGGGGATCTATAGATAATTTTAAAGGTGGCCACGAATCTTCTGACGATGAAGAAACAAAAGAAATTTCAAAGTGTACGAGTATAAATTGCGGACGGATTTTTCACAAGAAATGTCTGGAGGAGCACTTTGGAAGGTTTGACTGTTTAAATACATAAGAATGCTTGAATATGTCAAAATTTGTCAATTCCACCAATCGATTTCTGTATTTTATTATTATGCAGTGTTGGTGCGAAAACCTGTCCTGGTTGTCAAGAAAAACTACAGAGTAGAGTTGTCATGATTACCCCAAAAAATCGAGAAAGCACTCCATCTCGTTAGTTCACTGATGAGAAACAACATATTAAACTGCATATAAATATGTATTGAAAATATAGGTATGCACGTTCCGAAAGAAATCTACATTTCTGTTTACTTTTAAAGTATCCGAGAATGTTACTTTTTATTACTACACACTACTAAGCGTTTTTGTTCTTATTTATGGAGTATTAATATTTGTAAAATTGTTATGTTCAAATAAAAAATATTATGCATTAACTTTCTATATATTAAACATTAGGCTTGTACGGATTTCTTTGAAAAACACCTTCTGGACGAGCTAACTTAGGTCCATAAATTTTTAAACTTATACCATGACAACATATATTTGTTTACATGCACATGGCTCATATATTTATGTTTTTCAGAATAAGCAAACTTTTGTTATAAGTTATAAAGATTGTTGTACCCATGTAAAAAAAATTGTCTAATATTCTAGGACGAAATATGCAACCTAATATGTAACTGCAAATATGCAACCTCGCAACGGCAAAAAAGTGATCTACTAAAATTCGTTTACTGTTGGCACTTTCACTGTATTTACGTACTCGCGATAATTATTACTGGGTTGACTTGAACTCGTTTAAACATTTACTAACCTACTCATTTGAGCTGCATGATGCTTTTAACATACTTTTAAAGGCAACTTTAACCTTTAATGACAAACGGTTAGTTTGTTCTTTGGATGTCGAAGTTTCTGTCAGTGAGCATATTTTCACGGACGAAAAAGTGAGTTTTAGAAGTTACTACACAAATAGTATTTCATCAGCTTTTCCCTGCAATTAGGAATACTCATGTAGCTAAAAATATTATTTCGGGGTAACATAACCGAATCTGACTTGTCAATATGGTAGTTGTTCCTATTCACTTTGATGTTGATAGGTTTGTTCCATTTTCACAATTTGGGTTCAAAGAGAGAAAAAACAAAGACATTCAGCCATGGAAGGTTTCAGTGTTCTTGACCGGCTGCAGTTACTTTGTTGAAAATATATGAGCTTGTAGCACAGTAAACAGTAATAAAACAGGATTTTGGTTAGCATACAGTTCGTTTTTAACTGAAACGATGCAGAAAAAGATATGTCAATAAATTAAGCCATGCTCTGTACAATATTTTTCCAAATTAATTTTTTATTTAAAATACAGAAAAAGTCAAAAAGTCAATAATTACAAGAAATGCCCTTTACAAAATTCATTAAAAACTCCAATATCATTCATTGTCATCATCTCTTATACCTCAACAAGCATTCCAATAACAAAATTTAGTTTTAAAAGTTAAAATTAATGATTAATAAAATCCCAGTTCCAAGCCAATTGATAAAAATAAGGTACACAAGTAACTTAACAAAAAAAACGAAATTATCATCATAACGTTTTACAATATATGCCTATACTCAATAATTTTTTTCAACAAAACATCTTAAATTCTTTTTCCACCACATGTTTTACTTTAGTTTGATACCTATGTTCACATATACATATATTTTTATGACAATACTCAGATTAACAGCAAATTGTTTTAAATTATTTGAAATTGTTTTAAAAATTAAAATACTAAAAAACTCCTTATGGAAACCATTAAAATATAGAAACTGTGTAGCATTTTAGATTTAATTTTTAAATTACGAAATATCAATATTTTACACTAACCACTCCTAAAATATGTATATATTCTTCCGACATTTATCCTACTTTACAATTTAATTCTACAAATAAACCACCAGTTTTTGAACAGTAAAAACTCTCAAACATCACAAACCTTTTTTTTTAAACAAGGTGCTAAATATAACCAAAGAAAGTAAGAACCATACTACCAATATATTACCATTCCCACCTCCAACCTTAATTATTCTCAGACTCACTCGATTCAACTCAGACCGATAAATTTTTTTCAGGTTTCACATATTTTCCAATTGATAAAATAAATAATTTATCTTAGTAAAAATACCATATTTAGATTTATAGTAAATATTATATTTATATAAATCACTAACACACTCACCTTGTATACATGTCTTGATATACCTTCCTTTTTTAGCAGACAACCCACTTACAAAATACGGTGAAGGACTTTAACAAGTCCGTAAACGGCCAGAGCGCCGATACCAACTGCCAATGTGCCAACCGCGGCCCACATCAATGGGTTCTTGCATGGACCCACAATACGACAAAGCCTGTCTCTAGCCCTTTGCCCCTCATCTGCCAGACGCTGCAGCCGCTCAACATCAATGTTTCCACTATTAAAAAAAAAACATTGTTTATTTGATTTAGTTTCAGTATCGGAAATAATATCTTACGTTTTATAAAATATGTTAAAAGTTTTCTAAACTTACCTTGATACTAAGTTGGGATCCGTTCCCGCAGAAAATCTGCGCCTTTCCCGTTGGAAACTCGTCTCTTGAATTCCAGCTTCAGGAGTAGGTTCTGTACAAATTATAATTGCTCAATTAGAATAACCAAAATAATTAAAATAAAAAAGCTGCTTTTAATCTTACCGTCATTTTCAGAAGCCATTTTGGATATTTTTTTTGTCCAAATTTAAAAATTTGAATTAAATTTGCAAGAAAAAATCTGCTGTGAAAATTTCTAGTTTTCTTGAATTATTTTTGTGTCGTCTGTGGCTTACAAAAGCGTACTGAAATTGCCACGTAGACACATCAGAGAAAAAAATGAAGAAGAAGAAGAATAAGAAAGGTGAAGATTTGCATCATAAAGAGATCATCGGGGAAGAAAAAAGAAGGTGAGAAGATGAGGGTTTTTCGGGGTGCCGCTATCCCACGATAGAGAACGAGGTGTTAGTTGTCTTAGAGATTTGGTGGTGGGTGCGGAAACTTCCAAGAATCGGAATTTTTTGACGCCTTTTTTGAGCTGGACTACAATGATATTATGTTGATCTTAGGTTATACTTTTTGGCATGAAATGGACAAGGTATAGAATAACAAGAGAGGTGAAAGTTAAAGAGGATGTATATGTAATACTTATATTTTTTAAAGTATACTCTGCAGAAAAACTTGTGGATGGTGAGGTATCATATTTCATGGTAGATTTTTTTATAAGTATTGGCAAATAAGAGCATTTTTCTATAGGGGGCTTGAATATGGCAATAGGTTTGGTAATGTAGAATTTTGAAGATGCATAAGTGTCTGTAGCCACAAGGGGACATTTTTTGGTATGCTTTATTTCGTAGCGTGACATAATGTCAAACGACTAATGGTCAAAATTGGATATATTTTTTCGAATCTACATAATGTCAAACTATAAAATTTGAACAAAGGATAATCAGTTTGGTATATTTAGTTATATAAAAAGTTAACATTTTTTGCAAATTTAGTGTTTTAATCTTAGCAAATTTGGAAGAATAAACTTTTAGCTATTCATATGTGACCAAATATGTAAAGGGTTAAAGATTATCATTCCAATTTAGTTAATATTTTGATGAAATTCAATAAATAACTTACATATATGAATAAAAAGTTTAAGTTTAAATATCGTTGGAAGAATTTTCTTCGAAATTACTAGTTAATTTGATATTGACAATTTTTATAATTTGTCTTTTCGAAAAAAAATCAATATGACAAAATGACTTCATTAGTAAATTTCTATTTTTTGACATTGATTTCGTTCTTGCAGTTGAAAAATGCACATTTGACAAATCGTCTCTTTGTGTCAACCAACAAAAATTTGGTATTGGTAACATAAACCAGTAGTTTTCATATTAAATGCCACTTAAACGAAATATACTTGTAACCGAACATTTACTTTATAAATTTAAATAGACGTAAATTAATACAATGCAATACTATTTTTTGTAGTAAAGTAGATCACGTGAGTTCATTAGACTAGTTCATAATTATTGAAACGGTATTTAAATTTTAACCCATCTTGTCATCAATAAACGTTATTTTAAACAAACTAGCTATAATCATTTAACAATATGACCAACTTAAAGAAAGACGAACAATCAATTCCAAATCTTTATACACTGTGATGACAAACTTGAGCAGATCAAGTACTAAAATATGTATTGTGTCTTAGCGTGCCCCAAATCTATTAATACCAATTGTGTAACAACTACATCAAAATTTACCATACAATTTTATTTGACATATATCAGCTTGAAATCAATATAGCAGAAGTTTATCGCGTCACTCAACCACACAAGCAGCTATTGAGTGTCCAGTGTGATCCGAGATCATACTCGCTAACCACTTCATCACACCCGTAAACCATTTCTAAGACAACCAAACACCTCGTTTTCTATCGTGTGATAACGAACCTCCGATTTCTTGTTCTTCTTTCCACTTATCGGTTTATGAACTATAAAACATCTTCCAGAAGTATCCTTTGCTTTCTCCAAAGTAGCTTTCAGCTTGTGTAATAAGACGCAGTTATAAATATTTGAAACCATTCTTAAATTTAAAAAAAACTGTCTTAAAATGGCTTCTGACAATTTTGGTAAGCTTCAGTATTAATTAATGTTTAAATCTGTATATGTATTATATTTACTATTTTTGGGATTATTTATTTAGGAAACTCCAGGGGACGCAACAGGCCTGACTTAAATCGGGATCTAGACAACTCTGAAAAGTAACTTTGGATGATTATATAAATTTCCTATTTTTAGTACTTCATTATTTTAAAAACAATGTGAACATTTTTAATTTTAGCAGATTGAACACTGAGTTGCAGCGGATTCGACAAATTGCTGACAGGATGGAAAGAGAAAGACGGAGAGATGCGTTAGGTCGTCAAATGGCTTTGAACGGGGTTGTAAGGTCAACATTTGCTGGAATGTTGTTTGCACTTATTGTCATGTTGACCTTGCATGGTTTCCTACGCATTTTTCAAGGTCTCTTTGATATGTTCTTCTAATTTTTGGTAATGAAAATGTTATCTACCTGAAATCTGAATCGATTTTAGTTTCAGAAAAAAATACCTTATTAAAGTTTTTATGTAAAAATAGTATAACATTTTATTTAGGAGGCATTTATGTAATAGAATATATGCATAGGTATTTTTCGAACTTTATGTTTAGAATCGATAATGCAATTGTCGAGAAATATGATCACACGAGACAACCATTTGTTTTTATTGAAATTTCTGTTGAATTCGAATCAAAAAATATAATTGCGTTATTATTTAGTTTTGTTGATAAATATCTAATTATTTTTTAAGAAAAGCAGATAGTTATAAGAAGAAATTTTAACAGTTGAAGCAGCTTTAAATAACAAACTAATCAACAAAATCAGAGAGATAAATGAAACTTGTTATCAATCTTGGGTAAGGTTTGTTTTACCAACAAGAACAAAATAAACGTAGTCGAATGATGTAGTGGAATTGGAATACCTGCAAAAGTTCTTTGTAAATTATCAAGCATCCATTGCATCTAAACCGATAGTTTTAAAGAAATATAATTTAAGTTTAAAGTTAAAAATCATTTTGACACATATGATTTCATGCAGCAGTCCTCTCGTAGTTTGTTTGAAATTTTTGTCTTTACATACAACATATCCATGTCACTTTCATTTGCCTAAGCATCAACTAAAAGAAACATTTTGTGGAAAAAAATCACAAGATTAGGTGATTTACTTCATAATCTCTTGCGTTGAATTTTTTCCCTTTAAATACAATGTAGAACATATGCATACGTAAAATTGCAGTACAGACTCATAAGGAAAAAAGAAAGCCCACAAGCATGTAGGTTACTTTGTTATTAGGCCACTAGGTATCGAAAGCATATCAACATTCATTACCAAGTCAACTAGCATGTCGTTATCTATCGTGAAAACACGATAATCCGAATACACATAAGTGGCTTCCCAGCTTTATCACATATTTCCTCAAAAGTGTGCAAAAAGAAGGCAATCTCAGGTTGCCCCATGTGTATGTATATCAATACAACATCATCATCGATTTATTATAATACGTTTATACATTGCCTATACTTTTTATGTGCAAAAAATTGTATTTTACATTAACCGCATTTATCAATATGAAGCGTACATTGGTTTCATAATAAATCTTCGTAGTAGATATTCACAATGTCCAGTTTTGATGAGAGGGTCACCGCCCAACAACAACGTCTTTGACAACCAGCACCTCGTTCGTTATCGTGTGACAGCGACGCTCCGAATTTTATAAGCTACTCACTGACATTCTTACCGCTATCATCTTTTTCTTTATCATCGCGTTGCATATATTTTGTAGACTTGTTTGCTTTCTCTTTTTTGCTAGTTAGTAGACTAGTGGATTTTAAGCGAATTATATGCAACCGTGTTGTGGCTTCTGGAAACTCAGGAATTTCTTATTGGTAGTTTCTTGTTCTCTTTTACAGATCACATAATTAATTTGTTTGTATGATATTTGTTACTTTAGAAAACGGTGATCTGGAAGGAAACTTGACAAAAATGGTATGATATCGAATTCAAAAGCAGGAATATCTCATTCAGCCAGCATATAACCTGACTGTTATAGAAAAAATCCATCACAAACCCATTGGACAAAAATTTCAGACGTTTCTCTATGTTCCAACTTGAACCAAACCGAAATGTGAAACTGACAGCTCTCTCAATTTTACTTCAAATGTTACAATATATTGTAAGTATGTAATTGTATTACGAGTATTTTTATAAATATTAACTGGTATTTCGACGTTACTGAATCTTAATTTTAATGCATACTTATATCTTGATTGTTGTTAAAGGGCACAATAGTTGACTCTCAGAAGCGACAGCAGCATTAGATGAAGAAAAATACGGGGATCTACTCAGACCACACAAAGGATCCAGGGCAGAGCTAAAATAAACTGCTAATTTTCGATAAATTGTGCATATGTTGCCATCCTAATATAAACTGCTAGTCTGAAAAAACTTATTGACTATTATAAATTTTTAGAAATAAGGTATGTAAATTTTCTATTAAATGTTAAAAAACCTTCAAAAATTCTAATAAATTTAATCGATACTCTCACTTTCTCTTATAAAATTACATACTATGTATCTCTAACAAATTACGTGTTAGTTAAAATTCAGCATGCCATTTATTTTTCTACTGATAACCAAAATCCTAAAGCCACTCGTTCAAATTTTGATTGCGCAATTCGTCCCATTAGGTAATTTCGTATGCATGAAATATTTATAACAAAAAGAGGATTGAAATCAGTTTTCATTGCATGTATCACACTCAAAATTTAACAACAAAGATTTTTCGAGAAAAAAGAAAGATTTAAAATCCAATAAGTTCCCCGTTTGTATTTAAAATTCGTTGTAAATAACTTTGTGAATTGATATTTTTAGATGAGCCTGCAATAAAATAGAATGTAGATGTTTTTCTGAAGAAAATATAAAAGATGATGCCTAAAATAAAGATGCTGGTTACTCATATTTGATATTTGTAAAGGGAAAACAAACTCATGGATACCATGTCATTTTTATTTTGCATTAAACTGATACAACAACCGCAGTTTCAAATTGTAATTTGGAGCCTCGTGTCGTTTTATACTTACTAACTTAACATTTTTATTAGTACGCACATGCATAATTACTTAAATGAGCTTATGCATCGAATCTTCTGACCAATACTATGAAAATAATATTCTATTACCTTTGTTTTTTTGTCCAATTAACCGACACAACACGAACATATACGATGATACGATGATATCATGAGGCAGCACTCGTTTCATGCCTATAAAGCAACAAGGTGCTCCAGCCGAACAAAGAGAAGCTTACTAATAAAATGCTCTACTTCTTTTATGCGAAAATCTGTTCAAAGCCATCTGAAGTTGTACGATCGTCCTTATTCATATATATTTAAGTTCTTACATAATAATCTACATTTCATTCTATAATTGGCATAATTTCCTATACGACTAATAGGATCAATAGAAAAACCTTCAGGTATAGTCATTCATTAATATCGCTATCAGCAACAAGTATGTATTAATCCTAAAACCCTCAATCACATCATCTGCAAAGACCATAAATTCCATTACCCTTCGACCTTATCAAATCAAGGAAAAAAGATCATCATCGCGTATTTTTTTTAATGGTAACTTAATTAATTCATTACTACTTTTCGTCCTTGTGTTCACGTCGCATATCTTACATTTACTTGACTTATCCAAAAGCTGAACTACGTCCTATCTTTAACAATTACACGAATCCATATTATTTTTCATTAATGTGTTATTGAATTGGTGGCTTGCCATGAGCCATTGCCAAAAAGATAAACTCAGCATAAGTACATACATATTATCTAAAGAGAAGCATGTACATACATTTGCATCATATGGTAACTATACCCTTGCATGAAGTTACGTTGTTGAGAGAAAAGTGGATAATTGAAAAAGAGAATACTCCGCAAAAGGAGAGCTCGGTTCGGCCGATTACATGCAGAGACCAAGCAGATATTAAATTATTGATGCTTAAGTATGTATTTGCTTGACTGCTTGATGAGAAGATGAGTTTAAGCTTGATGAAATCGAGCAACCATTTCCAAGACAACCAACAGGTCGTTCCGTATCGTTAAAATACGACTGTCCGATTTCTCATTTTTTCTTGGAAAAGCTTCCCATATTTTTTTTCTCAATGACGCATTAAAAAACCTCGGTACAGAATCCAAAGCTTTATTTATTTAGTTGTTGGACAGTGTCTGTGTGCAAAAATACAAATAAAAAATAAGTTATTTGAAGTTAATCAACTTAGTCAAGTTAATTTAAAACATATAATCATGGCGCCAAAACCTGACATACAAGGTAAGATAATTAATTAATTTAATTGTTGCTTGGAAATAAATGTACTTTCGTAAATTAATTGAAAAGGTGATCCACAAATTTCTCCGAAACTTCCACCGAGAATCGAAAGGAATGATAATGCAGTGGACTACGAATGGGATCCCGCTGAATTGGTTCGGTTAGTTTAAACCTTGTACTGACTAGTTAAAGCGGGGAAATACACCAAATTAATAATTCGATTTCTCCTTAATTAGTTTGTATGAAGAAGTTGAGAGGTTTGAAAGACTCACAGCGAGGTTCAGTCCAAACAGAAGCAATGAAGATTTTGACTTTGAAGAGAGTTCCTTTAATACGTCAACTATATTTGGAATGATGCTCATTATTATTATCGCCGTGACCATTTATGGGTTGACACATCTGTTTGTGGCGACGTTCAAAAATTTCCGATTTTAATAAAAATTAGTGCAAAAAAGCAGCTGTGCTAAAATACTTTCTTTTAAAAAGTGAAGTTTTGTGCATTCTTTAGTTAAAATATTTTACATAGTAGCTTACAGGTAAAGTTGGTTAAGTAAAACAAGTGGTTTTAAAAGTAAGTGGTTATGCGCGAAAGTAAATTGTTAAATGATGAGAAATGCAGGAAAACTTGAAATGTTTGTGATGTCGGCTAAAAATATTTATTTAAACTTACCTTTACACTTTGCCTGTAAAAAAAAGTCTGCAAAATAGCAAACCTTAGTAAATTAAAAATGGCTCTATTTTTGCAAATTTAAACTAATGCAGTTGTCCATTCCTTTGAGTGCAATTTTTTTTATAACCAAACATTAGGTTTTAATATTTATTATTCATTAAAAATATATTTGACTAGTATTAAGGATATTTTGAGAGACTAAACAAAATGATTTAGAAACTGACAAAGAGAGAAAATTTCAATGTACCTACTATTTTAAGTCAATTATAAATTTATAAATGTCTTCATACAGATGTTTGTTTATTGAGCATATTGAATCAGCACACATAAATGTATTTGTACTCCGCAACAAGTAAAAAGTGATTCGAATGAATTATAACTTCAATTGAACTACTGGTTACCAAAACCTGATTATATTTTTTTATACGTTTTACGGGAAACGAAAGATACAACACTATCATGATTACATTGAGTTAGAAGCAGTAATATAACATCTCTACTTATTATTTTGACCCGAGTGAACAATTTTTTAGAAGACTAATCTACGAAATATTTCGAACGAGACACTAGCATTCAACAATAAATTTAAGACGAGCACTGAGAAATAATGGGATTTTAATAATCATTACTATTCCACGAAAAAATGGATTTTAAAAGAGAAAAGTAATAATAAGTATTTGTGCAAAGATGAAAACAGTGAAATATTTGACATGAACATTAAGTCAAGTTGAAAATATATTCAATGTTATAATTTTTGGAATGAGATGAACAGTTAAACTGGTTATGGGAAACTTGGTTTCATAAAGCTTCGCTTGATGATACGCTGTTTCAAAGAAAATTAGCACTTTGTTGCATAAGAGTGTGTTTTCATTCGCTGTTTGTAATATAAATCCACATTGGAAGTGCGGAAAGTGCTACCGGTTAGTAAAAAATACACCTGCAGTTAGTCGCATCAGCTAGTTTACTGCTCATATCGTTAATACAAGGCCAGGCATTCCAACCAGAAGGACTACAGCTTGTCAACCAGGTAGAAAATATGGATCCCTGAGAGAAAAGCATCCTCCAAACGAGAAATGAGCTCAGTTGGTTTGAAGACGGCAGAAGAAATCTTAGGATATGCCTTTGGTTTGTCTATCTCACTTCCATTGTACAATTTGCCTCATCAGTAAACTCCAAACGAGAATTCATAAAATGAGCCATAAGAAGAAAATCGTGAAAAATTAGATATTATTTGCCACTTTCTTCATTGTAGATACACTCTGTTCGTAAATAAATTTACGAATACTTTATATAGTTTTTGTATCGACATAGTGAAAGTTCAGGTATGCACTGATTTAAAAAAAATCTGTAATAATTGATATAAGTTCTACACACGACAATATTTTTTAACTTGACCAGTACTAAATATTTGTTCTTTCAAATTTTTTAAATACTGGCCAATATTCTAGTCACTCATTTATTAACCGACGCTATTGGATTGACATATGTGCTTTGGAGATAAACATTAGAAAAACTTATATATTTAGTTTGGCTGCGCCTGCAATTTGCTTTGGTTATTGTGAAGTAAGTTGACAAGTTAATTTGACTTAATTTTTTTTACAAATTGTTACTATTCTTAGTTATCAACTTAATTAAAAGAGCAAAAAATTTGTTCTTAGATTTAGAATTTACAACGTGTTCTCTCCAAATATTGGAACAAATATTTGGTTGCGCAAAACGAGTAATATAGTTGTTCTCACAAAAAGTTAGGCTTATCGTGCGATTGGACACTAACTTGGAGAACTGCAAAGAGGTAACGTTTCCTAAATCAGCAGTTTCCTTACGACCCCATTTATTAGGGCTTTTTCTCTATCTTTCTTTGCATACCTTATTCAAGGTAACAAAGCTTAAGTATTTAAACCAAAATTTACAAAATATGTTTTAGTCAAACTCATAGCCTCGTTTCTATTAATATACAGCTACCCTAAAAGTACGATCATCTATAAACCATCTTGAAAATCTAAAGGTGAGCAATCTTTCATATTATAGACTCGGCATTTACCTCAGCCCGTTTGGCTGGAGCACAGTCTACGTCAAATATCTAACTCAACTTGTTATTCTCAACTATGCTGTATTTATTTTATGTCCATTAAGTTACGTAACTTTGTTGGAGGAAATGTCGATTGCTAAAATCTTTGCACCATGTTTCCGGAAAACAGAAACGCCTGATGTACCAGTAATTCAAGTTGATGATATTGAACACCACGACCCAGAAATATTTGGTTGGAGAGTAAATCCACCTTTGAAACCAAAAGCAGACAAGTCATTAAAAGAAAAACCGGAAACTTTAGCGGGAAATAGGGCCCCTTCCATCACAGATATATCCCCGTTACAAAATCCTATTCAAATACAGCGCGTTTCAGTACCCGCAATAGAGGCATCATCAACTTCTGCTCAACTTGAATCTGTTTCAGTTGATGTTCATTTGGAATCTGGACATCACAATGTTGAGAAAAAAATGTTATCAAGTGCACAAAAAAGGGAATTTTTAATTTAAAACAATAGTATTTTAAATATTTAATAAGTATACCTTACACAAACAAACAAGGTGACTATGTTTTAAAAAAACAAGCTAGAAATATCTAAGACTTATGCAACATTATATATTCTTAATTATTTAAGCACAGAAAATACCATAAGTTTGATAGACTGCTTATGTATTCCTGGTTATATCACAAAGTTTTAAGTAGACATCAAAAGAAAACCCTGCATAAATAAATTTTGAGAGGTTGGGTATGATTAAAGAGAAGACAAACCAATTAGGTATAAGCAGATTATATGGGTGCTGTGTAAAACGAAGAAAAAACGAGTCATGTCAAGACATGAAGAAAATATGTGGATGAATCTGAATATATCCTTACATGAAGTGACATGCAATCTGACACCTGTCTGACATCGACATCTGTAATCCATTTAACTGTTAATTGACCATTAATTCAAAACGTGTTTGGTTTACCAGGTTGATCAGAATACTTTAATCTATCGATTGGTTTGGTACAATAAAAAATCGTCGATTTAAAAAGCATGTAACCTTTAATTTACCGTTACTCCTGTACCGTTTAACCGAGTTGGCTGAACATCACTAGCAATGGAGGTCTTGACCTGAGGAGTCTATATACGAAGTTTGAAGAGTATCGGTTAAACCATTTTGAATTTAGAGCACGGACGGACAGACGGACAGACAAACTAAATAAATAACTACGATTTCTTTTCGATTCATCCACGTAATAAATGTAATCTATCCAATCCAACCCGCTAAGCTTGATGGTTTTCACAGGAATCTAAATAATGGAAAATGATCTCTCCTATTGGCTAATAGCTTGTTAGCTTATCACTCAAATTATAACTTTGAGCTTTCACTTTCTTATAAGCTGCTAGTTTTCTCGCAAATGTTTACACAAAGTTGTTTTGGAAAATTTAAACCCATATCTTTCCAACATATCGTATAACAATTATAGTCACAATTAAGTTTTTGTAAGGGTTTGGTTTGGGTAGTTGCTAGTTAAGACATATCTTTACGTAATGTTTACGGGAGCCAATTTTGAACACTAATTATGTTTTTGAAAATCCAAAATTTTTGGGAAACACGACAGCAAAAACTTTTTTGTGCTTTTCAGAATAATTTTACAAGATTATTGGTCCACAGGCTTTTTAGCTCACATTTTATGTTGTGGAAGCAAAAATGCTGTTTTCATTATATCTGGACTTTTAAAACAAACTGAAGGACTGAAATGATATGTTTATGACTTTCAGCTATTTGTACATAATAAAAAATATATACCATTTATATTTTGCACAATTGCTATTTTCTAAATTGAAAGTATGAGTCAAATATGAGTCACACAAAAATATATGTACATTTACAACAATTCTATGTACATTGGAATATCCCTGAAAATATTTCTGCAGTTTTACTTATTGATGTAATATCATAAAATCAAATCAATGACAGTCTGCAAAAGGAGATTTTGCAACTCTGTCAAGACCTACGTTTATCCGTAGATCTGCCCTAAGGATCATCTAGTGCTTCAGCGTTTAAACTGTGTCACTTGATATCTTTCAAAGTGCAGTGTTTATCTTTCAATGTAATAACAACTACATAATCTTGTGTAACGAGGTATTAAACTCAAATATCATGCTCAACGTACATAGATGAATACATACAAGTAAATATGAAATTATATCATGTGAAAGTTTGTATTAAGTTATTATAGCTCTTTGATATAATAAAGGGATATAATGTTCACCTGAATGAATCTTTTAAAATAAATAAAACTTATGTGTACTCAATAAAAAATGAAATTGTGTGGGTATTTTAATGCATTGCTTTCATCCTCTTTTGCATACGACTGTTTCATTTTACAAAACTGACAGAAATCACGCATTGAGTATCATACAATTGCTGGAGCAGCAGCCAGAAAAACTAATAATACACATCAAAGGAAAATCTAATCGGGAATCCTTATTAGGATAAACTTTATTTCAAAGAAACGTTCGTTTATACTATTGTATTATAAGCAATAATAGAAGTTGTCATAAAGTAGGTGTCTAGTTGGGACTTGTAGGCTTTAATACAGGGCGCTTTTAGTAATATTTTCTAGCCAGGACTTAATCCCATCCAATTTAGATACATACTACATTTAGCAGCAGACACGACAACAACAAGAAACCCAACAACAGACGTGTGAGCATTTTTCAAAGATTGTTTGTGTTACTCTTCTAAGGTCAAATTGTTACGCCGCCTACTTTCTTTTAGCCACCATATTATCCCAAACCATGTCCTAACTACAACCCACTTTCTAATTTTCGTACTAGTCATTCTGACTTCACGGTAAATAGTAAGTGTCAGCTAAATTATTTCGTCTGTTGTAACTCGAAGTAATCTAAAGACACTTTGATGACAATAAGTACAATACGAGAATGAAGTTTGATGTCAGTCAGTAAACCAAGTTAAACCAGGCAAAGTGATGACACGTAAAAGGTGCTGTTTAGGTATGTGTTACACGCTGCGGTACACTCAATAGTCGTCAAGCCAAAAGCCATACCATACTTCCGAAGTAAAGATGTGGGCCAAAATATACATTTTTGAGAATAAAGCACGACATTTTTTTTTGTTAATTTTATGAGAATTGCCTGAGAAACATTTTATGCATATTGTACTTATACTCAAGTGGAACTTTTGAGAGTGGACACCCCGACAAAGTTACGATGTCAGTTCTAGCAATGAAGCTCATGAACTCTCGCTCGTATTTTAGAGGAAGCCAACCCTCATAATAAATTTCTCGAGATGAGTACTTACGATTTATGGTCAAGACTACATGAGCAGCTTTCAATATTGTTGTAAATCCGAGGGAAATGGAGAAGTTAGCATGAAATGATAGTGATTAAGTTTTAAAATTAAAATTATTCCTTACTTTTGTGACGATTCTGAAACCTTTTTAAATGCACGTGTCAAAAGACCTGTCTGCTATGCGTTCATGCACACTTCCGCAAGCTTACAAAGTAGATCAAATGCAATTTCATAAATGGTTATGAAATGGTTTTTAGAGCTTTTTGTGAACCTTGGATTTTTTTATTCCAAAATGTCTTTTAAGTTCTTGAGAACCTGAACATTAATAATAAGATTATATAATTTGTAAATGGGTTGTAGCATCAAAACTCAAATATTCTTAGAATCTGATACATCGAAATAAGTGTTCAAACGATCTTAAAAGCACTTTAATAATCACAAAAGCGTTAAGCAATGAAATCTGATCAGATTACCTTACACTACAATTTTTAGTATCTTTCAGCACTTTAATTTTGTACTTAAACAACGCATACCATTTTTCTATGAACTTTGTCATATAAAGCTCATGTCATGATTTAAACTGTACTTTCAGAGTATATTTAAATATTAGTTCTATAGCTACAGAAAAAACAGACTTTAGTAAAATTTAAACCAGTATAACAAGCTTGCTATTTTGATAATATTTCCCTACTAATTGCATGTGAATTGGTTAAAAAAAACCAAAAAGAAAGTCGAAAAATAAGGATTTTCTGATTAATCACAATTCAAAGAGTAAAAATACGAACCCTTTATGATCCATGAAAGAATAGTAACGAGTATGACACAGCTAAACTTGTTTTATCATCAGTTGAGGGTTGCATTCGGCTTACGGTATTTACAATGCAATGCCTTGGAGAAAGCAAGCAGTGTGATATCTCATCAACAAAAACAGTAGTGCGGCTATAAATGCTGCGTTCTGTACTAACAAATAAAATACGAGTAGTCCACATTTTCTCGTGGCGCATCTAACGGTATAAACTATATATACGGTATATTTTACATGGGTCAGAATGAGGTAATTAGTAAAGTAAATTGTTTCCATATCAGACTTGTCTTTCATATAATTACAGTACGTGTTACAATGTATCGTTTCTTGTTTGAATATAAATTCCGTATCTAGTACAGCTACACTTTTGAACATGTAATTGTTACTTTCCAAATTTACTTGGAATAATCCAGAAATCACTTTTCTACTAAATTTGTACCCGAATAGCTTGAAATATAATGAGAAAAGGGTGAAAGCCGAAAGCATATCGGATAATAGCAACTCTTTTCGTCTATAACGTAATACGTAATCAAATGTGGGAAGTAATGGTGAGTTGATTTAAGCTGTAAGCTCATAAATTACTGTTGCGTATGACGAACATATGCTTCTAAAATTACATTTTAGCGATTAGTTCAAGATAAAAATATTACGATCAAAGTAAATTGTATTCATTTGTATGGTTTGTGTATGCATCATCATATCAACAAAAAAATGCAAGACGTATAATGGGATTAATTTTCAAAAATATCTCCAACAAATACAGAAACATGTAACGAAAAATAGTTAAATTTAGCAAGCTTAAATTTTGCTGTATTTTTTGAAGTTTCTGGCGATGGCTTAAAGCTTACGGAAAAGATTTGCCATTACGGATATCTTAAATAATCTTCTTACCATTTTCACTACTTATATTTAATATCCAGTCAATGCTAATTTGCATGTGAATTCAACTACGTTTAAATTGAACTTTCTATTACGTCATTACCCGTACCTGCTTTAAGGAATACTAACAATGAATAACTCAAATATGCTTCTTATTTTTTTAATTATTCATATTTTTGTTATAAGCCTTGAAAATTAAACTCTCGCAAATGTCCGTTTTTTGAAAGCTTATAAATTTTCCATTTACTGCAACATCTAATTTACTTCTGATATTAATTAGTCTCTGGTACAATTTTTGGTACATAGCTTGTCGACAGTATGAAACTTTATCCTACAGCGTGTTGGGAAAGAACTAGAATTACATTAGCTTCCAATTATATAAGTAATATCTCAGGTCTGTGTGTTTTTTATACATAAAAATGTTGTTGCAAGTATTACATTGCATGAAATTATTTCTAAGAATTTACTTTATGTAACACGACCTTAAATAAAAAATCTTGTATCTGAAAACATACCTATACTTGTTGAGTATTGGAAAGTGCTGTAGGGAAAATTTACGTTTTCATATAATTAGGTTCTAAAACGTAATGTGAGTATGTTTTGGGGACGATAGTAGCATTTTGATTTTTCTCCTCTAAACAACATACACAATAGTGAGATCCCGAGTACTCTAAAAACGATTATTATATTTATTATGAATATTGCGTAAGGAGCAAAAGTTTAAGTTTTTAATATAGGTTACAATAATGACCTTTATTCGATATTACTAGTGTAAATACCACGAGTACCACGAGCGGAAATTAGATTATGAGATGTCTGGAATCCCATTGTTTTGGTATTGTATATACTTGTTCGGGCAAAGAATTTTTGTTCAATATTACGTTTACTCTGTAAATATTATTACTTTCCCTCAAAATCGTGTTGGCTTTCAAAGTTAACTTTACTCATAACTATTTATCTGTAGTCTGTGATTTCCCTACCATATTTGCATACATTTTATACGACGCTTGTCCTCCAATGTATTGCTTACATGCAGTTTTAATTAAATTCATGTACTTCATCGAAAGGTTTATGCTAATACCATTTTTAAACTAATTAGCACATATTTATTAAATATCTTCTTACAATTAAATTCTACTTAATCATATTCTGATTGAACACAATATTACTTCCATTTTACTATATTTGGAGATCTCAGAGAACTTATTATTTGTTTCATATTTTAGATTTAATAGCCATTTCCCTACTTCTAAGCATTAAAACTTACTTTGCTTTCATGGCCGAATTATAAAGTTGGTTGAGTATATATAAGTCTCAATGTAGAATAAATTATGCTGAATGAAGCACAAAACAAACATTCTTTGTTTATCGAAACGAAGGGTATCATATATGAATTCAATTCGAGTTAACACACAGCTTTTCTAGGATATTCGTACGAGATTTACACTAACAAGCTGCTGTTCTACCCATGCTGATCCATGTAAGAACCTGTTGAAGAGTAAGCATCTGGATTCCAAAGAGAAAAAAAGTATAACCACCATGAAAAATATGCTCAGTGTATCGTAGGACAGCAGATGGACTTCATCACATTTTCAGCACGTATTTCCGCGAATCAGACTTTCTTTCACCGTACTATTCGCCCATTCAACCATTCTTTCGAAGTTATTTATTGGATTTGAAGTGCTTGGCTTCTTGGCCTTACAATCGGTCGAAACACATTTACACCAGAAAATAATTAGTTGCAACTCTATTTTAATTACAAGCATGAAAACTTGCAAAGTTTTGTTGTATTTTTTTACATTTTAATTTTGGTCAAAATTCGAATTGCTTTGTCAGAACAAAATGACGGTGGAAGTGACTTGTTTGAGTATGACATTTACTTGCTTCACATTAACTCTGAAATAGGATCGAGTTGGAATATAAGCTCAGCACTTATTGTAAATTTAACTGGAATTGTATCCAATTAAACGAGTTACCAACAAAACCCAGACGAGAAAAAATGCGTCACTAGTCTATATTGATAACATGTTCTGCAATTGCAAGTTTAAGTGTAATGATCAACGTATTAGTATTTTGTATCATTTTTGTAAAGTAAAATGAAAGTCTAGGTAATTAACGGAATATACAACTTTGAATAATGATTACTAAAGAAATATATTTTTTTATTTCATGTGTAATTATTTGAGTTTTTAAGTTTTGGAAAGACCTGCAAATATTCTAGTTGCTCATTTATCATCTGTTGTCATTGGATTTACGTGTATGATCTTTTTATACATATTGGAGAAAACTAAAGTTTGGATGGACCAGGATTTTGCAACATTCTTTATTTTTGAAAAGTAAGTTGGATAGATATATATTTCTTTTTAAATTTTGCAGTATTTATTCTATTGTACTTATTATTTCTTTTGAATAGTACGTTTAACCAAACTCGCTTTTATAACCGGGAGGCTTTCATTGTCCATCCGGTTTTGAAGCACGAGCACAAGTACTTTAAAATGAGAAATGATGGCACAGAAAATGTATTCTAAAGCCAGGAAAATTTGCTAAAAAAACAATTTAGGGTTTCAATTGGAAGATGGATCGGTCTTAAAATAGTTTTACGACTGGACGCTCTATTTTCATTCGGGTTAACCAATTGGTG
Source organism: Entomobrya nicoleti (assembly GCA_034695465.1). Classification (NCBI taxonomy): domain Eukaryota; kingdom Metazoa; phylum Arthropoda; class Collembola; order Entomobryomorpha; family Entomobryidae; genus Entomobrya; species Entomobrya nicoleti. The sequence goes on along the minus strand of JAQFZG010000190.1, from coordinate 16,275 downwards.
AATTGTTTTTATGACGCATTCGCTACCATAAATTCCTTCCAATATGCATGGTAATATTGCTGTTATGTTTAAAATTCTTGTGGATCCTTTAGCTGTGACTATAACTATTCAAGGTATGGAAAGCTTACATGGATTTTGAACAAGGGAAAAGGAAACTTGTGTATATTTCGGAAATATATTTAATAAAATACCAAATTTGTATATTTTAAAGTAGGTTGACGTACGTATACGAAGCTCAAGAGGAAACTAAAAGCTAACACAGCCAGGTATATTGTCTTAATGTTAGTTGGGTTTTCGGATAGCGACGGAGCTATTACACATCTTAAAGCATATACGTCACTGAGCCTTTTTTGCTTTCACTTAACGACTTGCACGCCATCTAACTACTAAAGGTCACATAGAAAGGTTCTCGTTTTCGTCGTACTAATGCTTTCCGGTTATTTCTTATTTTATTTACAGTGTAAAAGCAAATGATAAAACTACTCGTGATTTACCTATGTTCCTGCACGCACTATGTTCCAACACCAAGTATAAACTTAATGTCCATTAATATAAGCTCACGATATTACATATGCATCCATTTGAGATAGAAAGTGTTATCATACGGGATTTAATGACATTTGCTGCATAATTTTTCAGACGAATGCATGATTTTTTATGTCTAGTCACTTAATCGGATTATTCATGATAATCCGCGATGAAAATTTTAAGTTGTATACCCAAGCAGAATAAAAGGAAATATCTTCTAATGATTTTTTTGCTTTTATTCTATTGAAGTTTTTCCGCCTGAGAAGATGAAATTCATCAACGATATTGCTTTCGATTGATAACTTTCCGTCAAGAAAGTCCTTTGTTAGAATATCAAAACCATACTTTCCCAAAGAGCAATGGAGCTATTCTCACATTTTCTGTATTTTCATTTCATTTTCTAGTAGCCGTGCTTTCCCTTTAATTTTTATACGTTCACAGTGTAAAAGAAAATGTTAAAACTTCTTGTGGGCAATAATAATAAATATTTTAACCTTGACCGGAAATCATTTGGTTTGCTCTTAAATAGTAATTTATAGTTAGTTAAGGAAATAACAACGTTAGATGATATTGGTTTGAAATATAAACTTTTAATGCCGACGTTTCGGTTTCATACTGTAAACCATCTTCTGGGCATCATGGCAAACATGAAAAAACTAAATTTCCTACAAGTACTTCGGTGGATAAGTATTTACAGATGTATTTAGGTTTTTACAGGCAATAATAAAAATGAACACATGAACAATCTACGAAATTATATCATGAGAAAGTTTGTATTAAGTTATTACAGCATTAATATAGCTCGTTGATATATGATATAATAGAGGGACTTAATGTTAACCTAAATGAATCTTTTGTAATAAATAAAACTGATTTGGACTCAATGAAAATCAAATATTATGTAGGTATTTTAATGCATTGCTTTTCATGCCATTTTGCTTTACAATTTCTCAATGCTACATTTATATTACCGTTTTAATAAAAATAAATAAAAAATCACGCATTGAGTATCACACCCTTGCATATGGGTGGCATATATACATTTTAACTTTATAAAGTAAAGTATTAAAAAACTTTAATTGTCATTTGGAGTCAATCGAAAGATATCAGAAAAACAATAGAATTTGTTGTTCATCCGGTTATCAAAAGTGAAAAATAAACTAATAAGGTTCAAAAGAGACAACTTTCGCTTTATAAATAGCTTTCATAACTCATTTGTTTGAATTTTTATTGCAATATTTGCGGTTCTTGCAAGATATGACCTAAATAATGTGGTAGGGGTTTTCTGGTATTTTATTGAAACGTCTAGATTTAAATACCCAATCGTTAAAAATTTATATAAAAAAATAATTCGTTAAAAACCTATCTGTTATGCATTCAGGTATACTGTTTCAAATCTACAGAATAGATCAAAACATTTTGCATAAATGGTTATGAAGCGGGTTTTAGAGTGTTTTTGTGAACCTCGGAATACGTCACTGGAAGATTTGCTTTTTTATTCGACACCATCTTTTAAGTTTTTTACAACATAAATGTTAATATTAAGTTTATATTTGTAAATGCGTTGTAGCATTAAAACGCAAATATTATTAGAATTAGATACCTGGGAAAAAAGTATTCAAACGATCTTAAAAGCACTTTGATGATTACAAGAGCATTTAGCGATAAAATTTGATCAGATTACCTTACACAACAATTTTTAGCATCTTTGAGCACTTTACTTTTTTACTTAAACAACGCACACAATTTTTCTACAAACTTTGTCATATAAAGCTCACGTCATGATTTACAGTGGCAGTTTATACCTCTTTGGTTCGCAAGGGTTTATACACAGGCAAGTTACTTGCCTGTGTTAAAGCTGTATATAACCCTTTCGCCCTTGTGAAGAGGTTCAAACTGAGACTGTAAACTGTACTTTTAGAGTATATTTAAATATTAAGTCTGCAGCTACAGAAAAAACTGATATCCTAAAATTTTGACCAAGCTAAGCTTGCTATTTTGATAATATTTGCCTACACATTTACATGTGAGGTTGCTTAATAAACGAAAAAGAAAGAACCGAAAAATAAGGATTTTCTGATGAATCACAATTCAAAGAGTAAAAATGAGAACCCTTTATGATCCATGATAGATTGGTAACAAGTAGAACACAGCTTGCATCATCATCAGTTGCGGGTTGTCGTCAGCTTACGGTGTTTGCAATACAATGTCTCGGAGAAAGCAAGCAGTGTGATATCTCAGCAAGAAAAATGGTAGTGCAGCTGTAAAGGCTACTTTCCGAGCAAACAAATAAGATACAAGTAATCGCATTCTCTGGTGGTACATCTAACGGTATAAACAAAACATATATTTCAAATGGGTCAGAATGAGATAATGATAAAAGTAAATGGTTTGTATATCAAATGCGCCTTTCATTTAATTTACAGTACTTGGCGCCATGTATCCTTTCATGTTTGAATATAAATTCTGTATTAAGTGCCGATACACTTTTGAACATGTATCGTTACTTTCCAAATTTACTTTGCATTATCAAGAAATCACTTGCCAACAAATAGTATACCTGAAACATACGTATGTTAAAACAATGTGTGATTGCTTAATATATAGTTATGTGTGATAGCTTAATAAGAAATTATGAAATTATAACGATATAGTTCTGCTTGTATATTTGATATCATGTGGGATCAAGATCTTTTAAATTTTATCATTCTGACTGTCCTCAGCACTCAATCCACCAGGTAAAAAAATATATTTTTTTAGTAAAACCATTAGTTTTCTTACATACTGGATAATAGCAACTCTTGTTTGTTCTATAACGCAATATGTAATCAAATGTTGGAAAAGATGGTGAGTTTAAAGGGTGTACAATAAACAAAGCGAATTTTTTTCTACTCGAATTTTGACTAAATATATTCTATTAATAATTTAATGCTCATGGTCATAAGAAAGTGTATGCCGTGGGTCTTCAAAATTGCTAAAGTATAAACTCCAACTTCTTTTTGTAGCGACTGCACAGATCCTTTTAGAAATCGATTCTGCTTCCGTGAATTCCTACTTTTTTAAACCTTCGTTTTCTTCCAAAAACGATTTCACCTAACATATGTAACGCATCTAAGTAATTTTATTGCAGGACAATACTCTGAAAAATGTAGATTTTAAATTGTCCAAAAACGTTAAAATCGCAAATACTATTTTTGCAAAATTAGCATTTCAAGATACGCCTAATTTGAAAAAGATCCTTAGGAGATGTTTTTCGAGTGCGCAAATTATGTCGATGTACTTTGTAGCGTTTTATTTATCGAAAATCTAAAACGACGAAAGATGTAAGCAGGGTCATTTTTTGTAGTAAAAATGAGGGTCTTTATTATGATGAAAAGAAAATCTATGTTTCTTTATACGTGTGGAAAAAATTCGAGTCGACAAAATTCGCTTTGTTTATTGTACACCCTTTATTTAAGCTGTAAGCTCATAACTATTAATACTTGGGACGAACATATGCTTCTAAAATTACATTTTAGCGATTTTCTTATAATGAAAATGTTATGCTTAAAATGAATTGTATTCATTAAGAGATTATGTATGGTTCATCATATCAATTTTAAGTTCAAGACGCACACTGGATTAGTTTCTAAAAATATCTTAAACAAATTCACTAATATATAACGAAAAAAACTTATAAATTTAACAAGCTTAATTGTTACCGTATGTTTTAAGTTTCTTGCACGCTTAGGGGCTTTTTCCATTTTTCTTAAAACTTACGTCGTAGATTTTCTATTACGAATATCGTAAATAATCTTCTTACCATTTTTTGTAACTTATATTTAATAGCCAATTTTAATGCTAATTTGTCTGTGAATTCAGCCACGTTTAAGTTAGAATTTCTATTTATGTTCAATGCCATTTAGATCAATTTTGTATGTCTAAGGATCGGTATGCATATATGTACGTGTGAGTGATGTGAGAGCGTCACATGATCAGATGAAAGTTTCACCGACGTCGTTCTCTATACCTGCTTTTAAGAATACTCACAACGAATAACTCAAATATTACTCTTATTTTTCAATTATTCATATCTTTGTCATAAGCCTTGAAAATTAAACTCTCTTTTTTGAAAGCTTAAAAATTATATAGAAAGGATCTCAAACTTGTTTTTTAACATAAAAACGTAGCAAGTGTCACAATGCATGTATATGTTTTTTAAGAATTTATTTCATGTAGCGCAACCTACAGTAAAAAATCTTGAACTAGATTGATACATTTACAGATTTATATAATCAAAAGTAATTTGAAGATGTTATGAAGATACTAGAATGTTTATTTTTCTCTTCTTAACAACATACTCATTTCTGAATTCGTGATTTCTTAAATATTGATTATTATATTTATCTTGACTATTGCTAAAAAAGCAAAAGTTTTAGTTGTTTAAAAAAGCTCACATTTATGACCTTTATTCATTATAACTAAATGTAAAAACTAAAAGTGCTACAAACGGAAATTATAATATTAGTTGTCAAGAATTCGTATGTATTCTCATTTTTTTGTGTTTGATGATGTATGAGTGCATGCAAGCGTTAGGAAATTAGAAATAAAGACATGTACATTAGGACAAATGCTACTAGTTCCGGTGTTATATCATACTAATGTTCATTTTTATCACAAGCTGAGTCTGACTACTGCATGTAATATAATACTTGTTCAAGCTAAGAGGTTTTGTTTAATATTACGTTCACTCTGTAAATATTATTACTTTCCTTCAAAATCGAGTTGATTTTCAAAGTTAGCTTAGCTGATACCTGATCATCTGTAGTTTGTAATATCGCTACCATACATATATATATATATATATATTATACGAAACTTATCTCCCATTGTACTGATTATATTCACTTTTAAATACGTCCACGTACCTTACCTAAATGTATATACTAATTTCGTTTTTTTAGAAATTAATTATCATATATTGATTAAGTATTGTCTGATAATTAAGTCCTGTTTAATCGTTTTCTGACAGAAGCACAATGTTACTTCCATTTTACCTTAGATGGAAATTTGCAAAAACAAATTAATTTGTTTCATATTTTAGATTCAATAGCGATTACCCTACGCCCAAGTTTTATCACTTACTTTGTCATCATAGTCGGCTTATACAGTTTACTGAAAATTTATTTGTCCTAAAGTCGAGAATCGAAAATTCAAATGAAGTACAAAAGATCATCCTCATCATAAGGAAGAGCAAAAATATCATATGAAATGCAATTTGCGTTAACACACTAGCTTTACTAGGATATATTCGTACGAGATGTATGCTTACATGTTGCAGCTCTGCCCATGATGATGACCTGTATAGGAACTTAAGTTGAAAAGTAAGCATTTGGATTCCCAAGCGAAAAGAAAAGCATATTCACCATTAAAAACAAGCTCAGTTGATCGTAGGACAGCAGACGGATTTCATCCCATTTTCAGCACGTTTTTCCGCGAAGCTAACTCACTTTCACTGTGCTATTTGCCCCATTGATCTTTTCTCAGTCAAATAACATGGCAGTGGAAGTGACATTTAAAAAAATGATATTTTGTACTTGTCTAAAATTAACTCTGAAATAGGATCTACGTTGAATAAAAGCCCAATGAAAATTTAACTGGAATTGTATCAAATTTCTCGAATTCAACCAGCTATCAACGGAACCAAAACGCCAAAGAAAAGCGACACTTGTCGTTATTGATAACTTGATTTGTGATTACAAGTTTAAGTGGAAAACCGTCAATTTTAGTTTAAGTAACTGAAAGTCTGATTCTTACAAAAAAATAAGAAAACCGCCACTACAACAAAACCTTTAGAGTGAAAGCATCTCACACAACTTTTGTTTAGCTCATCAAACGCTAAAATTGCTTGTTCTAGATGATTACAAACAAGTGTTACAGGTTTATAAGAAAACGTATCAAGTAGGAAGCGAGTTGCTTCCGTTAGATTATTATAAGTACACACAATTGCGCAATTTATTATTGACAATATCATATCGTCGATATGACAATAAATCATTTCACATGGTTACATTGTACACATTATCTAAATACACTACAACGCGTGTTAAAATTGAAAATATTCTTTACGACGTGTCGTTAAGTTTATTAATATAATAAAAATATAAATTGTGAAGTATGTGATTGTAAAAGACGCTCAAATGTAAAACTGACTTTCTTTACCTGCTGATTTGAATACATTTAATTACTTGTATTTCAATACTAGAAAGCACCAATATTTTTTGATTAGAATGCAAAAAAGCGGACACTCAATAGTTGTGAAGTAACGGTCAATTAACCGTCACATGGATTACAGATGTCGATATCAGATTCAGATTACATGTCATTAAATGACATGGTTTGTCATCATTCAGATTTATCTAAGTATTTTCTTCATGACTTGACATGACTTGTTTATTACTAGTTTCTGAACTGCTGTAGCTACTTTTTAACCTCTTTTAAGTACTTCTCCATAGTGACAAATTTGTCAGAACAAAGTAAAAAAATCTACCGTGGAATTTTTACGATTCAAAATTATGTTTAAATTAATGAAAATTTAATATCTTAGAAACAGAATTTTTAATACAAGAAGTTCGAGTAAATTTTTCTTATTATTGCTGTGATTTAATATTGTTTTCAATTTCACTGCTTCACTTTCATATTTAAATTAATTAATTATTTTTCCATTTTATTGAAAGTGTCTATATAGACATTTGGGCCTAGACTGAATATTAAAACCTGATTGGATTATTTCATTACTCGAACTTAATTTACCATGACATCAATCATTTGCATGGGGTATGCAGGTCGCCAACTTTCTCATGTTTTACTCGCATGGTGAACATAAGTTCGTAATTAAGTATTAGTATAAGTCGTTCATAAAACTTTGGAAATATCTCCTATATAACTTTTAGAAAATTAGCTCAAAAAGAAAATTTACACCAGGAATGATCATTCAAGCGTAAATTTATAATGAGGACTGAGGAACAAGGCAATGAAAAAAATGGATTTTAACAATGCGCATTTGTGCAAATCTGAAATATAAGTGGGTTTTCGTATCTAAGGATAAAAACGCGCAAATGGAATTTAATTCATACAATTGCACTATAAATCAACAGAAACTGAATTCGTTTTGGATAAAATATTCACGTTCCTTATATGCTCTCAATAATTAGAATACCCTTGAACTTTTCTTCCGCTAAAAATTACAAGCAGCTGTGTAGAATGGAAAATATCATGTTGAAAACAACAAAGAAATGATTTTTATCTTTAAAGGATATTTAACGCAGACAAGTAGTCAAATGGAAAATAATTGTTAAACTTTAATAATGGTTTAATGTTCCCCGTGTGAGCAAATAATTCAAGGAAAACTACAGGGTTCAATAACTTACACTTGTCACGTTCCGTACACGTATAAATCCCGGTAGTGTATGTAAAAATGAAATAAAATAAAATACGACTTACGATTAGCCCGCTAACTACTGAAACATCTACATAAACATGAAAGATATTGAACACATTTTAATAACATGTACATCAAACTAAATTATATACGAATGAGCCAATTGATGATACGCCATATTTAAAAACTTATTAACACTTTATTTCATGCACTTGTTTTAATATGAGAATCTCAGTTGGAAGTCTAGAAAGGGCTACAAGTTAGTAAAAAAATACACCAACAGTTTCATGCAGTTTACTGCTCTCAACGTTAGACTAAGGCCAGCCATTCGAACCAGAGAGAATATAGCTTGTCAAACATGTTAAAAATCTGACTCCCAGACTGAAAAGCATACTCAAAATGAGAAATGAGCTCAGTTGGTTGAAGGGCAGCAGCAGGACTACTTCGTTTTGTCTTTCGTTTGTCTGTTTCATTTTCAGTGTGCTATTTGCCCCATAAGCGAAATATAAATGATAATAGTGCACGTCTATCAGATTTTCCGACTTTTTAATAAGTATTTTACATGACGACATAATTGGAAAAACTTTACTGCGATGCAGGATATATCAATAGTTCAATTTACTACAAAAAAATAATAGTTCGTTGGTTATATTACTCTTTCTTATAGTTCTTGACTTTAAATTGTTTCGCGATGCCAGAAGAAACGATTAGTGACTTGTTTCAAAATCCATTTTCAAGCTTAATAAATCAGAACTCTTCTTTGGATGGGAAGGTGATTAAAATCCCTAAAACGGTGATAAATATCACGGCAAATGTATCCCTAATCGCAAATTTATTAAAACAAGAAGAGAAACATGACAAAAAAGCCATAAAAAATTTGACATTATTTGTCACTTTCTCCATTGTAGCCACACTCAGTTTGTTAATTAATCTTCGAGTATTTCATATCGTTTTTGTAACGTCAAAGCGAAAATCTAGGTATCAAAATACATTAATTTTGTAATATAATTAATATACAAGAATAATAAAATTATTTCAATTTTATTTAAACTTTTGTTTGCATTGGAAAATTTCTAAAGGCCAGCTAATATTCTAGTCGCCCATTTATCATCTGTGGTTATTGGACTGACGTGTGTGCTTTACAGATATGTATTAGAAAAAACTAATATACTGATTTTAGCTGCACCTGGAATATGCCATTTGTTTTCACTATTGGGAAGTAAGTTGACAATTTTTTGGGAATATTTTTCAATCGGATTTATAGTATCTTAATATATATCAAGTAAACCAATTAATTTTTGTCTAATTTGTAGATAGCATTGCAAACGTGTTCTCGCTAAATATTGGAGTGATCATTTGGCTGCGCACAAGAAGCAACCTTGTTATTTTAAGAAAAAGCTTGGCTTATCGTGCGATTGGATTAATGTGGACTGTAACATTGCTCGCCAATCTACCCACCTTATTTATGGAAAAATCTACTACAAATCCTGATACTAACGTGAACCACTGCAAACAGGTAAAAAATATTTGTGCTAGAAAATGTATTTTTTTTTTAAATATTTGGTTCCCGGTGGTAGCATTTTTATCATTGTTGCGTGATTAGTCTGTACAGTTGGCTGATTTTACAACCATATTTGAAATGGTAATACTAATTGAAATCAGGCAATGATACAGTTTTTGTATTATAATAACTATGTTTTACATTTTATCATAGAATCCATAAATTTCTTCAACATTCTCTACAAACAGGGAAATATGGTGTCCGGTTTATGCATCAAAATTTCTTCACAAAGAGTTTATTCATCAAAAGTTTATTAATCAAAAACACATTCATCAAATAGGTCTTTTTGCCAAAATATTTTTCGTCAAAATAAAAATTTAAACAAAAAATTAGAATTCTACTATTAAGCTTAATTCATTCAATCATAATATTTTAAGAGGCAATTAGGAATGCCAGACAAATATTTTTTGTGCTAAGTAAGGAGCTATAACCACGATTAATGTGATGAATTTATTGTCTAACAATGCATATTTCTTTTTCTGTCTCTTCACCTTCACCCGACCTTATCAGTGATTTTTATGTTCACTTTTTGATACTAACAATAAGTAACTGGAATATGTGCAATCACTGAAATTAAAATCCTTAAACGTTGCTAATGCCTGACAGCCTTTTTCCATATGAATACATTTCAAATAAGTTAAAGTAGAATGGGACAACACTCGAGGGCACATACTGCCATCAAAAACTAATATCTTTTCTTTCTAAAACTTAACAAAACGAACAATGTTATCTGAAGAGGATGCCATGTTGACAGAGAAAGATGCAAGTGAGATGATGGAAATTTAAAGAACAACTGCATTGCCTTCGAAAAAGCATCGATATGAATGGACAACTCGTTTGCAACTATTTGATGAAATGACCTATCTGGGTTTTGTGAAAAGTACTTTGACGAAGAGGTTTTGACGTATAAACACTCTGATGAATAAACTTTTGACGAATAAACAGTAAACCGGGAAATATATAGGACTTGTGTGTACATTCATCATTAACAACTAGTAGAGTATCATTTTGATCATATGTTGTAAGTTGAAAGTTTCAATAAATACTCATGAAATGCTCAAATTTCTCATAGAGCTATGGCTATACAAATAAGCACAAATAAATAGATTTGGTATTCGTATAAGCAAGTTAATTATAAAATGCATCAATGGGATTTCTAAGCAAAATGTAAAGTGCATATATTTGTGGTCGATAATAAATAGTTGTATTGTAAGCAGGTGTTGTTCCCATTTCATTACTACTGTATAAAAACAATGAAGAACTTGCGTGAGTTGCTCTAAATAATGGAAAATCGAATATAATTCAATATTGGCTTCCTTGTTAAAATTTGTGGTATCATTTATATACTTTTGAATGCAACATCCACATCAGTAAACGTCAATTAACATTTTCTTTTTCGCAAAATGACAGGTTAAATTCTAAAGGCTGTTTTAATATCGTATTATTTTTTATTCGCGGTGGGTTCCTTGTTCCTACGAATTTATCTCTAAAACAAAACAATATGCAAAGCTAGATGAAAGACTTGCAAAAATGCCATTTTATTTTCGATTGATTTGATTGAAGTATGATTTTTTATTGATGTTTAAGTTATGACTTTGTACAGTTTTTCTGAAAGATTAAAACCTGCTTAAAAATTTGATCAAAATTGTGTTGGGGAAAATTTCATGTTGGGATTGTATGATTTTGAGATTCAATTTTTGAGATCGTTTCCCATCACTGTTTTCATTGTTCAGATTGGTCAAGGTGTCCGTTTTACACAGTGCAAAGTCAATCTTTCAGGGGCACACTGCATAATATATTTTGAACTTTTACGTTTTTCACTTCAACTCCAAAACCAATTCAAATTATTTCGGCTGGTTTCTTATAATATCTGCAGATACCATTATTGGGCTCATTTGGAGTAACAATTACATACGAATCTTTGCGTTTATTATTGTTCAACGTTATGGTGTGTGCATACCTGATTCAAGGTAAATAACAATCTCGTTTATCAAAATACACAAAAAATGTATTCTAGTCATTTCGTTCATAACCTTGTTTTCATTGATTTATAGCTACACTCAAAGTACGATCATCTATAAACCTTCTTGCAAATCTAAAAGTAAGTATTTGTTTATCTACGTTTTCGACTAATTCGAGTTTTGTAGTAAATTGAACCTAAATAAATGTGTATTTTGTTCTCTTTTACATGAACAACCTAACCTTCCATTTTATTTTTCACTATCTACTATGTCCAGAGCGAAAAAATGATAAAAAGAATGCGAAAAGTTCGATATGTACAGTTCCATACAATTGTACTCATATTCACATGGTTCCCACATGGACTTGGCATTTTCCTGTACAAAATCCTTACCCGGTTTGGCTGGAACACAGACTACGTCAAATATTTAACTCCACTTAGTTTTCTTGGCTATGCTGTATTCATTTTATGCCCACTGAGTTACGTAATTTTGTTCGAGGAAATGACAATTGCGAATTTTTTTGCACCATGCTTCCAGAAAACAGGTATATCTGATCCAGCAGTAATTGAAGATGATGATAATCGACAACACGACCCCGAAGTATTTGGATCAAGGGTCAACCCACCTTTGAAACCTAAATCGGACAAGTCATTAAAAGGAAAATCGGCAACTTTCTCCCATAAACAAGGTGCTAAAATGAAACAAACTAAGTCCAGCATTGAAATAGAACACAGTTGGCTAACGACAGTAGAAGCTTCGGTATCGTCAGTGAATCAATCACCTTCAATCACTCGGATGACCCCCTTGCCATATCCTATTCAATTACAGCGCTTTATAGTACAAGCTTCAACTTCTGCTAAGCTTGAAAGTGTTTCTGTCGATGTGCATTTGGAACCCGGAGATCACAATGCTGAAAGTGAAACGTTATTGAGTACACGAGATAGTGAAACCTTAATTTAAAGTATCCATAACTGTGCACTATTGTTATATATTTTTTCAATAAAGTTTGAGATTTTAGGAATTATTCTTCATAATATAAACTTGATTAGTAAGACACAGGAAATTCGCGTGTGTTTTGATAGATTATTTATTTATTTCAGTTTATATTGATATCACAAAGTTGTAAGGAGACTAAAAAGGATAAACAAGTAAAGTGAATAAATGTGATCAATCCATTATGTTAAGCCTAACTTTCTCGCATTAATCTAACTAACTTAATCCTGATATCTAATGTTAACTAATAGCTCCGAACGTATACATGTATATTTAATTTTTATATCAATTTGTTCATTGTTATCGGCTCTCGCTGACTCATTAGATGGTACTTTTCTAGTGATTCTTTACACATTTTTTTGAAATTTTGTACTGTTGTCATTTAGATATATCATATTTCAAAGTTACCCATAGTTAGGTTTTTGCAAAGGCATACAATTATTGGTCCCTGAGAAACGATACTTTTCTTATTTAAAATTTTGTAGGAGCCTCCCTGAGGACGATTATTATGAATCAATAGCCCCTGTGATCCATTATTCAGGGAAAATTGATTTTTTTACAATAATTTCCACGATAATTCATCTCTCTTAAGTGACTTACATGGTCATATATACTTTAATTTCTACAAGAGAATTTAGCTTATCTACTTTGGAGCCAAGTAGACTGACTTCAAAAACTTCATGTCAAACATCAGACAATATTGCATACAAATATAATTGAACCGTTCTCCATTTCTTATATCTGACCACGAAGTCAATGTTTTCAGGTGTTTCACCTGTTTGACACGGAATGTGATCAAGATTTGTTTTGTGGTAGTCACACAAATGTTAGACAACCAAGTGGTAAACTGTTGTGTTCCTATGATAATCAACATGGCATTTACAAGGCCATTGATCCACTACCTTTCTACTTTACACATTAGTTTTACTCACATTTAGTTTTGAGGCAACTTAATACTTTTATCGTTAAATCTGAACCTATAAAATAAACTGGTACACAAACTGTAGCATGAAATAATATATTACTGATCTTATATCATTTTGTATAACCATATCACCCACTTTAAATTTTGCACATTCTGATAAATTGTAAATTGTAAATATAAGTATATATGTCACATCAAAATACATGTATATTTAAAAACAATCCATGTACATTAGATTTTCTCTGATTTTCTTTTCGTACTTTTACATTTTTGATGTAATATCGTACGATAAAATCAATAGCACAGTAAACTAAAGGTTTTGCGACTCTTGGAGGACTTACGTGTCCGTGGAGCTACACAAAGGCTCGTCAAATGCTCCAGTGTTACAAATGTGTCACTTGATATCTTTCAAATTGCAGTGTTTATCTTTCTATGTATGTGTAACTACATAAGTTTGTGTAACGAGGTAGATACAAGTCTAAAATTCCAGGCCCACAGTAGATGAATATATACACCGAAAGTACAGGAGTATGCTAGCACGAAAATATGCGATGAGGAAGGTTAGATCAAGTTATTACAGTTAAACATCACTCGTTGTTATAATGTAGAGCTTATGTTCACCTGAATAAATCTTTTGAAATAAATACAGCTGACATGTACTCAATGAGAGGGAAATCCAAGGAACACATTAATGCATTGCTTTCATGATCTTTTTCATTACAAAATCGATACGCTATCTAACTATTTGGTTGTCCGATTCAAATAGAAACTTGTATGCATGTACTAAAACGTGTTTTTAAAGGATAAGGCTTCTAGCGTAGTAGTAAACTGGTTCCAACTATTTACGCATTAAAATAAACTCGAATGGGGATTTAAAAATATATATCATTCAAGTTTTCTCACAGAAAATATAATTTACGTTAGAGAGAGAGAAAGCATTTATCAAAATCATAAAATGTGTCATAAAAACAACCATGCCTAGATTTTTCCATTTACAACTGCCCATTAATTTTTCTATCGAATAATTTAAGAAAACTGCTAGGAACTGATGTTGATTCAGTTCAGAAAAGTGGAAAATTAAATAACTAGAAAAAGTATAGAAAAAATATTCCCTTTTTAAAAAGTTAACACAAAGTATTCCTGAGATATTTCCAGTTCAGCATGTATCTTCTATCATTTTATTGAAATGTCTAGACAGTCAATAGATAAAAAGATTTTAAAGATTTTTTCTAAGAAATTTTGTTTTTACGAAAAAAGAGTTCACGTAAAACTCCGGACTACCTAGGGAAAACAAGCTGTTTTAAAACCATTCCGCTACCTATCACAAGAAAAGTAAAAAGCGAAAAGGTTAAAAAGATGATGAAAAAACACTCAAAAGAATTTTTGACGAATATGTATATTAATAATATGAAGTAGTTTTGTCAAATAAAGAAGACAAACTTCCATTACCATTTTGATTTAGTCGTAATACATTAGGAATCCTATGATGACTTGCAGCAAACAAATGACATCTGAATTGACATCATAGCTGTTCAGAATTAAATCAAAAAATCCCTTTGGCTTAGAGTCTTCATAAGAACGCGACTTCTTGGCTGAGGAGACATCCAATGTAAATGCACTACTGTTATTATGAAACTTGTTGAACGAACAAGATAGATAGAACTTAGTTATGTTGCAAAAAGAACATTTGACAGAAGCACTAGTTTCTTCTTATACTTCTTCTGAATAACTTGTGCTATAATAATAGAGATAAAAAGGTAGCTGGCACTTTTAATGAAAGCTTAGGATTATGCACTCGAATAAAATTAATTGGAAAGATAGTGCTCGGATGTTCGTTTGTTATATTGTAATGGTTTAAATTCTACTTAAACTTTTAACCATTCGATTTGACATCAAAAGTTGTATAAGGATAAAATGTAATAAATATATTGTATACGGGAAATATATGTATGTTCTTTTTATTTATATATCTATACATTAAGTCGTAAGCCGATTGCCAAAAGGTGTTTATCAGGGATAGGAAAATTGTTAAGACATTTTATCCACCAAATAAATTTACTCTCCAGATCAGCAGAAGTATGATCAATAAGAACCATAGTGAGAGGAACGTGGCAAAAGGATAACTTCAATATTATTACTTTCGTATGACATACCTAAAAATCTCCAATTAGCAAACCCATTCCCCAATTATGTTGAAGTAGTTCTACAAATTGTAAGTTGTGGCTTTTATCTTAATTGTCTTTTAACCACAAAACTAAAAAGCTTTATAAATTTAAGTATCTTCTTTTGTTGCTATACGAGAACTTTTGAATTTTGATGTAAAGGCAGACTAGCTCTGCAAAGAAATATTACTTAAGTAAAAGAGGTGCTTGAAAGAGATCACAACCTTCCGGTATTGTGTAGAGCTTCTAACAAAAATCCAGTAAACTTTTAGTTATTTCTAAAATATTAATCGTATCACAGTTGTATTAACAAGACTAAGTAATAAACTACTAAAGTAATCAGTCATATCAGACGTTTATAGGTAGATGGTAACTAGTCATGTTTTTGAAATAAAACGTTAAAATATACATACATGAAAAACTAAACACAAAAGTAAAATTTAAACTTTTTGGCTAATTGGATTATTACTTTGCTACTTTATCATATTTCGTTCATTCAAAGGGATTTTATCCCTTTATCATATTTTGCTTGGCACTATTCTTATTATTTTGTATTGTATTGTTTTTAACTATCAGCATCCCTCCCTGGGTACGTCGCTGATAGGCATTTTATAAGTTTGTAATATCTATCATATTTTTGCATGATTGAATTACACTTCACGAATTAACTCGAAACAGATTAACAACGTCTTCTATCACCTTATCGATAAACGATAAGTCATAAT
>JAQFZG010000189.1:0-43448 GCA_034695465.1 Entomobrya nicoleti | reverse complement strand
ACTTTGAGCGACCATACGGGCTCTTGCTTCCAACGTGGTAGGTCACAGTAAAGGAAATTCCACTTTATGTCGTGTGTACTGATATATATTGGCTTTTGTTTGAAGCTTTCGTATCGCTCCCAAATATTGGTTGGACTGGCATCATCCTCTGAAAATGCCGAAATTGTGGCGAGAATGGTAACCTCGGTTTTGTCTTCCATCTGTGACCTTATCTTATTTTTAAGTTCTCTCCTCATATACCAGTTTTTTGTTACTAGAATTGAAACGTTAAGTTTTTCAGCGATCGATCTCAATAGCAACTGATAAGGAACTTGTTTAGAGCGATATTCTGGAAAGGGCAAATCTCGTAGACTAGAATACTCTGATTGTTGTTTAGCAGATATTTCATAATACACAAAGTTAATAGTTTTTAATTGTGCATGGCAGCTGTCAAGAGTAAATAAAACAATTAAGACGTATAACATAATTTCTGTAACTCGGCTTTTCATTTTGGGAAACTGCTAAATATTTATTTGATTTACGTTAAGACAACTTTCATAAATTTGCCCACTCGTTTGCTTGAGAACATTCAGCGACAGTTATCCCGTAGGAAATTTATAATCATATCAAATTTAGCTTAAATTTAAATGTTGTTTTATTTCGTGACTGATGACAATGATCTTACTAAAAATAACGTGTAAATTAACGGTTTTCTGTTTAAGACTGGTGAATATAGTTTAAAGCAAGCTATCGAGAAAGATGTTTTACAGCCTGTGCTCAAATTTTCTATATGCGTTTTCTGAAATTGAAACCTATCTAAAATTAGTAGTAGAGTGTATTTATTTCAATAATAATAGTTATAATACTAATAGTAAACTTATGTGCTATGTTATCTGTGCAAAATGTGACCGTAGAAAAGTTGAGTTTATGTATAGAACTTGTATGACTGTTAACGAAATATTCAATGTAAGCAAGCATATATTTTAGTGTCAGAACTTTTTTGATACTAAAATATATGTATGTATGTATATACTGATACTATTTTTTACACAGTCCGAAATAAGTTACAAAACCTTATTAACCGTGCAAACTGTACAAGTAGCAAATTCGAGTTTATATATAGAAAATGCAAACCTGTTCACGCGGTATTCAATGTAAGTAGGCGTATATTTTAGCTTAAGTCTTTGTGATACTAATTTTTTTTTTCCATAGTCAAAAATTGGTTACAAAACTTATTTAGCACTAGTTATATAAACTGCTACAATCTTAGCCACTTGTCACGAAAACAATTTGTGCTTGTTTAATTGGATTTTACGGAATTCAACTTATAGAACGAAATTGATAATTTTGATACCCATATCGATTTGATAGTTACGCAAAGAGTTATAAAACACACCGATTTAACTATTGAAGCAACTCCGACACTACATGTGTAATATATGGAAAAGTGATGTATAGTTTGCAGATGGCTAATGTTATGCGAATCATCTTAAGTGTAAATACATTTAAATACTATCTTTTAAAAACTGCAACAAAACTGACACAAATTATTTCTTCTTATTCTTTGGGTTGTTCGTTCTCCATTGAAAACTGATAGCAGCACTTGTATGCATTTGCTTCAAAAACTACTAGAACAACTTTCATGTCAAATCACATACTGACACATAGATTACTGATGCATTAAAAGTTCGAGTTGCTCGCTAAGCTTTGCATATATTCGAACTAACGTGACAAAATTTTCAAACGTCCAACTAGTATTCCTGAAAAACAAAATCAATAGATATTTTGATGAAGCATTGGAAATTGTTTGATACTAACTTAAAAACATGTTTACATCGTAGGAAAGCTGATTGGGAAAAAGCAACTGTATTAATTATAAAAACCAACCATGAAAATATGATATGTCATTTGGTTTCTGAACAAGAAAAAGTCAAGATTTAATGTACAAGGCATGAATGCGATTGAGCTGTTGTTAATTTTTTTCTGGGGCGATTTGAGATTCGCAATGTTTATTCCTTTAAAAATAAAAATACTCAATAGAATATTCACAACAAAGTTTTCTCAAATGCAACTGAACGACAAATCTGCCTGCTTTAGGGCAGTAATTTACAAACACATTGTTTAGACCGATTTACAATTTTATAGGTTTAAAATGGGTAAAAATGCATACATGACGAATGTATAGTAACATGTCAAGTGAGAACAAAGTACTTCAACACATTAGGCAATTTAGCTATATTCAGAAAATAATAAAATTCAAGTCTAATTAACTAAATGGTTTTACCAAGACAAAGTGTTCTTTGCATATTATGCTAACTCAAACCACATAAGAAAAAATACACATATATAACGCAAAAGACTACATGACTTCCTATTCGGTACGAAATAAATTTGTGATTATTACAATTTATGAACCGAATATAACATGTATAATAAAGGGTTATGGCTAGCACATATAAAACTTCAACATTGGAAATTCGACTTTGTAATCACAGCACCTAACAATTGGTATCATATTGAAATCCAATTGTTTGTGTCATTTTCATGAATGCGCATAATTGAAATAAACAGCCGTGTTTGTTTACACGCACTCGCGTTATATTCAAAACGTACTGAAAATCCCATACAGTTTACTAACTTCCGAAAGCGATGAAATCCCATATGAGGAAGTTAATGATTTGGACATCCTGTCTGTAAGTGTGTCTGTGTGTCAACACGATTTCTCAAAAACTACTTGACCGATTGACGCCAAACTTGGCACACAGCTACCTTGGGTCAAGACCTTGAATCGGATTGAATTTCTTACCCGTAGGTCAAACTTGACCCGAGATATGGGGGTCACAATGTCGCAGGCTTGCGTCGCATTCAATGCTGAACTAGTTGAGTATGCTGATGGGTCTGACGAAAAGTCTATTAACTTGTTTTCTACATCTACGGTTTTAAGTTCATTAAAATGTGAAAAGCCAAAAAGGTTAAATATTTTTTACTCGGATTAATTAAGAGCATATCGAAATGATTTATCCGGGTTACAAGCACGTAATGCTTATATATTCCCAATTTTTTCAATAATATCTACTCAAAAAATAGGTGTGATTATACTCGTGGCGCGACGCTTCGCCAAAGCGACGTTTGACCAACGTCACTTCACCAAAAAATTATTTTTGTGAACGACACTTAACCAAAAGCAGATTTTTGGGCGACGACACTTGGCCAAATCCAGATTATACTATGGCTTGTAGTAAAACTGCTGTGTTAACTGCTTAGATGATATTAAAATCTCGACCGATCTGTAATTTGAGTAGAAGAGATGAGCCATTCGAAACGGGTTATATATAGTTATAGCCAAATTTTTAACGGTTTCGATGATTGATGATGATGATGATGCATTTGTGTAATGTACAAACCATAACATGCTTTAAGAAATGTATCACATTTTCATGCGCTCCATACAAAGGTTATGCTATGTATACCCAAAAGGGTTTATCTTACAAGGTGCTGGTGTGTGTGGTGCTCCTTCAGGTTATGCATAAAACCAAAGAACGATCTTACAATGTACAAGATGCATGCGTTAAAATCTCAAGAGAGCACACAATAACAAAAAACGGACAAAAAATCATTTTGACTGAAGAAGCAAGTAAACACACACATTCAACATGGATTTGGCTGATTTAGTAAGTCAATTACTATTATTTAAATATAATTTCTGAAATATAAGCATAAGAAGTCTAAGTTTTAAATTGTTATTTTTTTGTCTTTTAGCTAAGTGATGTGTTGAATGGCGAATTCAGCATACGAGAAATGAGAGAAACAACAATAGAAAAAGAAAAAGACGCCGAATTTGAGAATTTTGTGAGCTTCAAATTAATAAAATTAAGCGCAATTTTAAAATAATTTAGAGAAATATTGTATTTTAATTTGTGTTTTCAGTTGGATGATGTCATTGGACCAGTGCATTGCTCTAAGGAGGAACTACAAACTACCATGCGAAATAAAGTTGAAGTAAGCTTGACAAACTTTAATTGCTAATATTATTTTGACTGTATATTTTAAATGAGTTTTAATTTTTTTAGAGATGTGCGACAATGCAGACAAGAAAAAGTGAGCTATCCCCTTCATCAAAAATGGATTTGAAGGTAATTTGTTAGCGTTATTTATTAAAAAAGAAATGGAAAGTGATATGTACATATTTTCTTTGACTCCTTTCAGCTCATCGGTCGCAATTACCGTGTGATGGGAAACGCACCAGGGTTATGAAGAAAACTACGGCAGCGAAAACGTAAGTTCCGCATTAAATTTAATTAATGTTCTGAATTTAAAATAATATATGTAATTGGTTTTGCAGCAAAAGAAACAAATGGCAAGTCGCGCTATCGGAAAATATAGAAACAAGAGACCGAAAACTACCGGCGAGGTACACATACAATATTCTTTCGGTTTTTACATTTGAAGAAAATATTCTAAAAAGAAAATTATTGATTTAAGGTATTTATTAAATCTATACCACAAACGAAGGATGTAACGCATGAACCAATCAAAGTCGACTTGATTGGTAATGGTGGCATTGAGAAAGTTTCAAAGGTATAGTAATTTATAATGATATGCCGTTGTATTTCTGGTAGTTCCCTTATAATTTTAATGGGAAGTTAATTAAACCTTTATTTATTATAGCCTGCCATGCCAAATCAAAGAGCGTTTTATGATGAACATGACATCATCACTCGGTTGATCGAGAACAAGGACATTCATCATGATGATGACATTCATCAAGACAAGGAAAATACCCAGGTTAAAGGGTGAATTTTTTATTAATGAACAGTTTAAACCCAATATATATGGATCTTTACTAAAGTTTTATCTGTCTGTCTCTAATATTTACCTTTATTGTACTTTGTTTTGTTATTCTATAAATTCCCATTTGGATATAATTTTAAATTAAATAAATTCAGATTTTATTCAGTACTTATTAATAAACAAACTCAACCTGAAAATCAAACCGATTCTAAAAAATGTTTAATTTCTTTCCACAGCCTTCGCTCCAACATAAAAAAAGTCGACTACTAAAAAGAAGCTACACAAACATCAGTTCATCTTTGATTACAAGCCTAATTATTCTTTGGAATGTCATGGACTCAGGGATAGCCAGATATCCTATTTTTTGCTGAAAACTGGCTTTGTGTTTGTAGATGGCGCAGAGGATTTCTTACAGAAGGGAAACATTCTTGTGATGCCTCCATTCGTCTTGCGAAACTACCAGCCCAAAGGGGGCAAAAAAATAAAAAAGAAACCCATGGAATTAAAAGAATATGGGTTGCGCTCGTCGAATACAGATATTAAAGAGAGCAAAGAAAAAAAAAGGATAAAACAAAGCCGCGTCTTATAATTAATAACGCTTTGCGGTCGTCTGACTCGTGGAAGATTGTCAGAAAACATTTGGAAGATGGCCACGAGTTTTTGGCAATTGTAACAAGAGATGTTGTGTCTGATGAATTCATGGATCGTGTCTACTCGTCTGGGACGCACCCAAGGATGCCTGAAGGACAAACGACATTTTGCAAAACTGGAGGAGCTCATGTTGCTTTACTTTCATTTAAGGGAAATCAACCAACCTATTATGACTGTAATAACTTTGCTGAATACATAGACGAGGAAGTTGAAAAATTTCGATTGTTCTTGAGAGACAGAATTTATCATCATATTTTGAGGAAAATGGGATACAAGGTTTACCAAAATGGCCCAGGTGGAAAAAAAGTACGACAGTTCAATGTACCTATACCCAAACCAGCAATTTTGACAGTCGGGTACGTGTACATGAATGCACTACGAGCTTTAATTTTAATTAATTTACCATTTGTGCAATTTTAATGATAATCGAAATCATTGTTACATTTTTTAGCTCGCTCGAGCGTTGTGCTAACCATCTGCGTCCCGGGTTTCGTAAAGAAACCCGGGTCTCTATCAGGGGACTCCATGATGCTGTCTGGTGCACCGACTTCTCCTTTGAAAAAGCTTGCATGGAGTATGGCAATATTATCGGTGGAAGACATTTCGGAACTTTCCTGAGATATGTTGTTAGAGCAGTGATGATGATGATGTTGACACTTGGGTTGATGATGATAAAATGATGATGATGCGACTACTCTCTCATGCTTTTATTGAAATCTTGATGAGCTATAATGGTAGCTGGTAGGATACCACCGCAGTATTCCCAGTTTCTGGTCACATTCTCGTATAGCTCTGCAAAATCTCTCGGGAACGTTTTGTCTAATTTCCTTTTGTACTTTAGGATTAACATGGTGAGAAGTGTGTAAAAGTAGTCGTAGTAATCTTGGTCAAGCTTTCCTTTTTTACCTGACTTGAGTTCCTCAAAATATGCCGACATAAGGTGTGTGTACGTCTCCAGAACGTCAGCGAATACGTTATCTCTTCGTAACAGCCTGCTACTAGCTACAAAGTCATACAGACCTGTATAGCAGCTAAAATAACATTTTTCACAGTAGTCTTTTGGGATTTCACGAGTTTTTAGATAGTTTTTGAGTAATGTGTTCTTCTCCGTTCTCCATGCTGGGCACTCACATTCGTCTGTTCCGGATGAGTCTGAAGCGAGAACTTGGAATCTGTTTTGGGTGGAAGCCATCTTGAAGCTTGTGAAATGCAAGAAAAGTAACTGAGCTAATCGTGGTATGGGATTGGTTTTACGGATAAATTAGCGATGTCGTGTGTTAAACAAAACTCAAAAATTTTGGCTTGATACTTGCACAGCGAATAAATATTATTAGTAACAGCTTTGTATTCCCTTGGCAAGTGATCTTTTACAAAATTAATAAGATCTATTTCTAAATCTATAATTGCAAAATGTCTCAAAACTCTTGATATATCTGTTGCCTTAAAAAAGGCACGCACATAAATATCTTGGAGTTCTAGTAAAAATAACTCGTTTAAGAAAATGTTAGAAGGTAGGATGTAACTAAACAGAGAATGGTTGTATATCATGTAGCACCCTTTACACACACCCTTTTTCAATGGATGATCTTGTAAAAAATCTTCAATCTTCTCACGAGCAAACTTTCACGTAAATTTCAATCTGTTTGTGAACCGTGGTTTTTCAGGTAGGCACGTTTTGGATGATGCTGCAGCTTCAATGGAGTTTGTGTCTGAATGATCCATAATGCAAAACTGAGGACTGAATGAGCGATTCCTGACGGGTAGACTGCTGCTTTTATCACAATTTTGCAACGTAATACCGAGTCACTAAAATGATGATGAAACTTTTGCCAGCATAACAACAACAAAAACCAACTTTTTACGTATGCATCATCATCATTAACGTATGCATGCAATGTCCTAGCTTACATTGCATCAGAAAATGTGCACAAATGAAATAACGTTTGGCTACACATTTTCTCAATTTGTTGTTCTGCTACCTTTGCACATGTCTAACTTATTCTTAACAGAGTCGCAGATGGCACACAAAACCAGTAAAAGTACACCCACACAGTACAGCAGTATCAAAAGTTCAATTATCTGTTCCATTTTTACGTTCGCTACAAAATAACGTTATTATTAGGAGAATAAAAACGATTTCATTGTTTTAAGCTCACTTAAACGAACACGAGTATTTATTGTATGATGCAATACAAATTGTCATTTTCAGCATGCAAACGTCTGTTCGTCATCACCACTCTAACTTTCTGTAAATATACATAAGCAAAATATGCAACTTTTGAGAAAAGTTGCATCAGAAATCGTTCTAGTTCAAATTGAAAGCTTTTTTAAATGTATAACTTTTCTTCAGTCGTTGTTGTATTTGCCCTACATCTTTCAATTTTACCTATTAAACACTGGTATACCGCAAACCATATTAGAAACACTACTGTTATAACGTACAAAAGAGCCCAAAACTTTCCGGTATGATCCATGATTAAACAGAATGCACCACAAAACAACAATGCAGTGCCTTTTGTTTGTTGTGTAATGCTTTTATTTCATTTCTAAAATGAATTTTTTCGAGAAATCGCTTGTTTAAAATGCATGATGCAATGATTATTTTTTATAAGTCATGTTTTTCTTCTAAAATGACTCATTTATTGCCATGTATGTATGTGTTTGAATACATATGTATGTATTATCACGAAATTTGATGTGATGATTATCATCAAAAACAAAAACCTGTATATATATAGTAATATAAAATTTTCTACCTATCCTAAACAACCTAACAATAAATAATTACAAAAAAAAACTTTGTTTAATTTGGAGATAGGTAGCCAAACGGAATGGATTCATTATAGTTTAGCCATTGTCTGTGTTTGTGTGTTACAGACATTATTTTGCTTCTAATTGGTCTTACGGATACTTTTTGATGCTTGGTCTGTAAGGTCAGGAAATCAATCATTCCGTCGTCTTCACTCATTGCGGCTCTGAGATACGTTTCATGTGGTGTTTTAGATCTTTTAGGTACTCCTTTAGAGACGGAATTTTCAGAACAGTGGTCACATTCAAGGTCGCCATCTACACACTCGTTTTCCAGGCATTTTTGACACTTGTTTAAAACAGAATAGAGTTTTTGCCGAATGCCTATAAACTGAAGGGGATAAGGATGTTCAATTTTTAACAGTCCCTCTTGTTTGGCTCTTGAACTGTCAAAAAGCGGGTGGTTCTTTGGGAGTGTAGAAAAATCAAACACATGTTTAATATCTTCAAGGTCCTTTAGATATGTTTTTCCAGGGTCTTCGATTAAACACACAAGGCTATCTGTCTCGATTCCTGCAACGTACAAGCGCTTTCCAAACTTCGGTTTAAGTACATTGTAAACCACATCATATAGTTTTAGTTTAGCCAATTCTAGGCAAACAAAAGAAACTAAAATATTCTTGTCTACTAGACTGTAGGGCTTGTCAAAGTAACTGAGAATGACTTCCGAATTAATTATATGTCTGTCCTTAAAATTATGTCTTCGAAAAGAACGCATTGCTTGTGGATATGATGTTGCTATCTGGACATTTGTCCTGTTGCACACTGATAAGAACTTTCCAAAAATCATGTTGCCCTGTGATTTGCTTACGTTCTGGTATAGTTTATTCTTGTGGGTGCGCCTAATATTTAAATTCTTCAAAAAGAAATCTTTCAGAAATGGTTTTTCTTCAAATTGGATAATATTGTGAATTTTTGTAAGCTTCATTCCTTGAGACAAATAGAATTGTAAGTTTTTATAATAGATTCCTTGGTCTATTTTGGGAAGCTGAGTCATAAGTAACAAGTGAAGGCCCATTTCTTGGTTTGTATCGGGTAAACAGGCCTTATTTAAATCGTCACAATTGCCCTTCATAAAACTGTAACTAACTTTATGTTTAGTGGGACAATATGGCATATCTCTGCTTTCTTCCATAATTTCAGGGGGGTAATCCAAGTCACAGAAAATCACAAATCCTGTTCCGCTGTTGTGCTTGAGCTGGAGAATCTTTTCAGTATAGCTTCCGGAGAAAGCAGTCTGTAATCACAGAACGGCATATCCTCTAAGAGGCAACTTTGGTAAAGCGAGTTAAAGTCTGCCATGAGTATTTCACATCGCTCGCTGTCCTTGACATTCTTGTGCCCCAGGCGCTCACTTTTGGCGGTTAAAATTCGCTTGGAAAGATGACTGATTCCACCACGAATATTCTGCATGATTAAGTTGACAATCTTTGGGTCTGTGGGGATTTCAAATGCAGCCTTTGCATGATAGGTTGCAGCCGAAAATCCATAGCTAGCCAGTGATATGTCTTGTAGAGGAGAAAGCTGGAATGTTCTCATACCCCATCTGTCAAAATCCTCCATTACAGAAGCAAGCTGAAAAACTCTACTTTTTAGATATATCATACAAAAATCTCTAAATGAAACACATCCTGCGAGTTTGTACATTTTTTGCATGCCTTCGTAATCTTGTTCGCTAACCTGTCTTTCCAGCAAAATGTCAATGAAATTTGTAAGTGGCGGGAGTCCCTCATTGTCGAGCTTATCTATTGACGTGAAATATGTATGGGGAAAGTAAAATGGCTGATGAAGTACTTGCTGGGAAACTTCCGAGTAGAAGCGCTTGAATATTTTTGCGTTTCCAGCTTCCAAATGCCATTTCACCATATCTTGCAATGGAAAGTCGAGGAGTGATCTTCCATCCACAAGTCTCAGCTTACGATCGAATGTAATGGAGGTAAACTTTTCGCCATTTTTTGGGACAATGTAGACTTCCCTTGCAAGCTTCGCCGTGAGGTTTTGTATGATCATTTGATTTCCAAGACGCTGGTGCGAATGTGAGACCATTGGAATGTAATTGGCTGCTTTAATTTGTAAATTGCATCGTTGACAAACTGCTTGGACAGGAAAGTCTTTAATGTGATGACTATGATGTCTGGTCTTTGGATTCCACGAACAAAAAGGATCTTCACAAACAATACATTGTGTTTTATCATCAAACACATTTTGTTCTTCTGTTGACATTTTTGGAATAGGAAGATGATCTTTCTCAATGGATTTGGCAAGGTGTTTAGTCAATTCAAAGACGAGATCCAAATATTTTTCCATAGCCTTGTCTCCAATAAAGAATTCAGAAAAAGATATTTCCCCATTGGGACCACATACGACAAGTCCGTATCCAGCCACATCAAATGAATTTTCGACCGAGTTTCCAGCTTGGACGTATAGTAGTTCGGTGAACATGCGATATGGTGGAGGAAGCAATTTCTTGTGGTCATTGAACTTTACTCGATCCAGAGGATTTAAAAATCTAAACCCAGTTTCCTGTTTGATAATTTTACATGCTTCTAAATGTCTACGCTTTCGATACCTCATTCCACAGTGTGGACAGATTTTTACTTTGTGATATCCATCCTTCCCGAAGAACTTAGAAGTGTCAGTAATGAGTATTAAATGCGCATTATCACTTTCACCTACTAGTAAAAGGTTTACGTGTTTTTCATATTCATTATCTGTGTATCGAGAAGCCTTTACATTTTTCGTTTCCGAATCTAGTTCGTATAATGTTATGCTAACTTCATTACGCTCCTCAAATTTGCCAATTTCATTGATGTCAAATGTATCCTCAAATCCACTAAAATCTAACAATTTCTGCTCCTCAACCATTTTAATAATTGGCTTGTAATTACGCGCACATTCCATTCTTTCTTTTAGATGAGATCTTTGGGGTCCTTTCAGTTGATTCATTGTCTTGCCTGGATAATTTTTTAGATGGATCATATTACGGTAAAGAGCAGCCACTACACACATCTTGAAGCAGTCCTTGTCAGTCTTGATATTTAAAAGACCTTGGCGTCTTTTTAATTCTGGTGGCAAACAAAATTTTCCCCTGGGATAAACTGGTTGATACGCAGCAATGTCCACTTGTAATGACTCCACACCTTCAATTTTTATGCTTGATCCCCCTGTCGTTAACATTTTTATGGTATTTCCAATGTAATCTAAATTGGCAAGCACCACTTCAGAGATAAACACTTGGTTTGTTATTCGTGCAAAAGGAGATTGATAGAATCTACTTCGTCTAATCCCTGATTTTATTTCAGTGACATCTAGCTTAAATGTCAATTTTACTCGTATTCCTTTGTATGCATGTACAAACTTTTGTAATAATTTAAAGAGATGATCATACACTAAGTCCATAGCATCTTGTAGCTCTATTACATGAACATTATATTCATGAACAAGTGTCAGTGTTGCGCCTTTTAATGCTTTTGCACTTTCAACGAAAACTGTATCACTAATATTAACAGAAGGAAGTGGTAATGGCTCTTTAGCTGTTCTACATTTGTGTGTACTCTTGTTTACACATTTACAGTCACAGGCAGCACAATAGTGTTTTTGAAGCCTATGCTCACATAGTTCATTATACACGCTTGTTGAAAACCCACAATTTTTACTACCACACGCAAAAGTTCTTTTTGCTTCCTTTCTCCCTTTTTTGATTGTGATTATCCGTCGAGCATTTTTGCCCGAAGGCAATTTTGCTTTGTAAGGCATGATGTGAGCTACGGATTCAATCCCGTCAACAACCAAATCATGAATGAATTTAAAAAATATTGAAACACGATTATATGTTGGATTAAGTATTTTGACAAGTAAATATTCAAAGATATTTTCTATGCATATTTGATAGTAAGCTTGTATGTAAATGATAGGCAAGTAATAGCTGCAGTAAATATATATGTATTAAATAGATGATGTAGCATAAAATTCATGCAAACTGAGATGATGATTAATTCACCTTATATTGCATCATCGTTTTTTGTTCGAAGAATGAAAGCAAAAAGCTCACTGGCTTGCTGAATTGAAAAATACAAGAAACGTTTCATGTTCGTGGAGTTCAAATGAACGTTTTTATTGCCTATTTCGTAAACATACAAACTATTGCATCATCTTTTTGTAAACCAAGACCACACGCATGGTATCACTGATCTGTATTTCTGTATCATCATTTTTATCACTCACAACATATATCATGTATGTTTCATGTACATATTTTTTTAAAGTGGCAGTTTTAATCTATCGCTGCATATAGTAAATGATCAAAAGAATCAATTTTCTCAACATATTTGTGAACATCTTGACTTGTGCTACAAGAATCACTATTTAACATTATATTTTGATGTATATTTTGTAAAAAAAATTACAATTTAAAGACGAACTGATCAGCGATTCTTTCACTCATGAGTGCATGTGTTTACGTTGTTGTATTGTTCGCTCTGGATGGGAAAAAACACAAATTATTAATCATCTCAGAGTTAATGCAAAGAAACGTTTTATGTTCGTAGAGTTCTCATGAACGTTTTTATTGCCTATTTTGTAAAAAATACAAACTATCGTATCATCGTTTTTGTCAAAAAAGACAACAAGTATAGTATCACCGAACTGTATTTCTGTATCATCATTTTTTATCACTCACATCATATATTCTGTATGCTTCATGTACATATTTTTTTAATGTGGTAGTTATAATCTATCGCTGCAATTAGTAAACGATCAAAAGAATTAATTTTCTCAGTAGATTTGTGATCTTCGGGTTTTGCGCTACAAGAATCACTATTTAACATTTTAATTTGATGCAATCTTTCAATCAATTATTTTGCAATTAAAAATGGCGATTCTTTCACTCGCGAGTACATATGTTTATTCATAATCATCATCATCTCAGGGTTAAAACAATGGACTGTTGCCCTGGTAGGGCAAGGTCAACTTTTGTATGCGATTTGTATTGTTGTTAGCCAATGGCCCTAAACACAAAAGGAAAAAATCTCAAATTCCCCCCCAATTCAGAGTTATACCAAAGGGCTGGCTGCCCTGGTAGGGCAAGGTCAACTTTTGTATGCCAGTTGTATCGTTGCTAGCCAAGGACCACAAACATAAAAGAAAAAAATCTCAAATTCCCCCCAGTTCAGAGTTACACCAAAGGGCTGGTTGTCCTTGGGGGGGGGCAAGGTCAACTGTTGTATGCGATTTGTATTGTTGCTAACCAAAGACCCAAAACACAAAAGACAAATTTCACAAATTCATTAACGGTTAAGAGTTGTAGCAATTTGTTTTTGACCTAGAGGGCCAAGGTCAACTTTTGTATGTAAAATATAACGCTGTTACTTAAGGCCCCTAATTATAAAAATCAAAGTTTAGAAATTCTTCATTCTCTAAGAGTTGTAGCAATTTGTTTTTGACCTAGAGGGCCAAGGTCAACTTTTGTATGCAAAATATATTATTTGTACTTAAGGCTCTCACTTTCAAAAATCAAACTTTCAAAGTTTTAGTTATATGCATTATAAATAAATAGCGCTACTTCGATACAGCGGGTTTGATTAATTAACGAATTTTTATTTTTAATGACCAGAGAATAATTGAACATTTTATTTTATTGAACACATGCAAATTTTAAATAAATAATTATAATTAAATAACACATTTTAAATAATATTAATAACTTAAAAACTATTGACTATGACGTCTCCTCTCAAATCCATAGCGGTCAGGGGACCTACATCGCCTCTTTGGATTGCGTCTTACTGTAATTATAATTAAACCTAAACTATATAATCATAAAACGTATTACGCTCAGTATCATCACTAATTTGCAATGCATGAAACGCAGTACGCATGTGGCTGTTCTGCTGGAACTACTTCCGGTTCCACCTGCTCTTCTTCCTGTTCCATCTGCTGTTCCTCCACTTGTTCCTCCAATTGTCCTCCAGCATCCTCTGGTTGCCCTCGTTCTTTTCCTTCATACCATGGAAGGTCAACGACGAATGGTTCGATGTTCTCCATTTCCATTCCATCGAATTCTCCAAAATCAGGGTCCTGGGGCTCTGGGACGATCACAGGGAATTGACGTCTTCTTGGAACACGTACACGTCCAATATTTCTAGTTAGGTCAGCAAATGTTCTCCTAGCGTGCCTTTCTCTGATATGATGTCTTAAACAGAGAACAAACACGAAAAAGAACACTGCTGACATAACCAAAATAAGGACGGCAATGAACCCCATCATGACCCTGTCACCTAAAATCAATAAAAATGCATAATATAATATACATACATACTTCATTTCATAAATTTTCATAATAATAATACCTACCTGTCGATTGAGATGACAAATCCTGGAGAATGGAGTTGATGCCACGATCTTCTGGACATCTGGTCGTGTCGTGTCCTTGTAGACTCTGTAAAAAGTCATATTATGTAGTTATTTGAATGCTTAAAAATCTAAAAATAACTACATAATATGGCACAAACCTACATAAAAATAGTTTTCCAAGCGACGTGGGTCCTGGACACACCTTCCAATTCCATAAGGATCGTCCAAAATCCACACACATCCCAATTGGAGACACAAAATACAGTGAAAAGCAACACACTGTAATTTAAAAAAAACATATAACATGCATTATATTAATAATAATAACAAAATATAATTTTTAAAATGCCTAAATGCGCTTTTAAAATGAATTTAAATGCTTATTTTACTTACCGGCATTGTTGATGAGAAGAGGAGACAGCAGGAAACAACCGCAGCAGCAACACAAGTTCACCAAATGATGAATAACCTACGTTAAAAGCACGTTGTGTATACCTATGTACACAAAACATGCATGCAGTTCTGTCAAAGAACTGTCAAACTTACCTTTTCCTTTCATTTTCTTATCACCCCAAAAATAAGATAACTTTATATTATCTTATCTGGTAACTTGCTGTGCGTAATAATTACAAGCAGCAAGATACCTACAAAAACTCACCTGAACCCCAAACTATCACAGTAACATACCACAGCATCACACCAAACCAACATAAGAAACAGGTTTTCCTGTTTCGTTCCAGACTCTCGTCAATGCGAGAGCTGCTTTGCTCTGCTCTTCAATCATCATCGTCATCATCATCATCAATCATCGAAACCGTTAAAAATTCGGCTTTAACTATATATAACCCGTTTCGAATGGCTCATCTCTTCTACTAATTTGATCATGTAATTCGTGCAAATGTATTTTTGAAAGCTTAAATTTGATTTGTATTGCTAACTGTTTTATTGCATTTGTGAACAGTTTTCAATGGTTTGTCTTTTAAAATTGTGGTGGGAGGTGGAAAATCCTTACAAAATGCTCACTAAAACACATAAATCAAAACGCTCATCAGGGTTGCTCTAAGAAACCGAGATATCGGTTATATACATATATCTAGAACTCGGTATTTGCAATTTGCATAGTTGAGAAAAATTGATTTGAACTGATTGTTTATAAAAGGATACTTAAAAAGTTTCCGCCTGATGCATTTAAGACAAACACTGGATTTTTGTTTCGATTCGGGTAAAATGTCAACGATCCAATGGTAGAAAAGCGTTTATATACATATATGCATATAGAACTACTTGCTCAATTATTCGAAATAATTTCACGAGTATTTATTCAAAAATTTAGCTCTACTGTTGAAGGTGTTGGTATTTGTAGATCAAAGAATCTTTGTAGGTATGTCTACTACTGAAACAAACTGATGTATTTGTGCAGATGTAATGACAGTGCCGAAAATTGTATGTCATTTTAATATGTTAACATATTTTGCAAATTTATCACTAATCAAAAGGATTATGGAACTTTATTATTAAAAACCACACAGAAGCAATCAAACAATTAACATTTATAGGTTTGACAAGCCACATAACAAGTTAATTTTTTCAAACACTGACATTAGAAAGATTCAAAAGTTTACAATTATTTATAAAGTTTTCCTAAATTTGAAACATGAGTAGCTGCTTTGCTGAAATATAATTTTTTTTAATGCAGCAAAGAAAAGTTTGACACTGGCAAAACAAGTTTTGGCATAAGTTAATATATGTCTCCACATCTCTAAAACTAAGCAAGCTATTGCAAGTGCGATACCACCACCAAGAAACACAAATATTACAAGAATGTTGCCCGACATGTTTGGTTTCGTCGGATAATTTACATTAGCCATATTAAGGTCCGACCTATTTATAAATTTCGGCCACCACTCTAACAACCCTGTTTGAGGAATGAAAGAAAAATGCTGTACTATTGATGATGGCACATACGAACCATAAAAATTAATTGCAACTTCCGTGGTTGTAAAAACAAAAACACTAACATCAGAATGTTTTTCGGACTTTCTGAGTGATCTATATAATATGTGTGCCAAATAATTTGGCAACATCCACGCTGTTTTGCTGCAATTATTTATATCTCTAACGATCAAGTCTTCTTGTTTTCCGGCAGTAAGGTTATCCCAAGTGCTAGAACGTGCATATAATTCTTCATCGAAACGGTTGACAAAAAGTTTAGGGTCTATCAAGTTATTTAACATTTCCCACGCTTGTTTCATTGTGGTCAATGCCGCAGGATGCATTTGAGCATAGTACACAGCTTTCGCCAACTCCGGAAACCTTTTCGCATGCTCTGGACGAGAGTAATAACTAAGTTCATTAAAAGCAATTATCGATAAACCTCGATGTTCACAAAGCTCTATAAAATATTTTTTAAATATATACGGGTCACAGGAAGGACTACCGAATATAGTCTGAAAATATGTAATTCGAGTGTACACAGTAAAATTGTCCTCAATGAGCTCGTCGATATGATAATAAGAAGTCTGCAGTCTAGGCAACACAATGTTATATACGTTCTCGCTTTTAAAAGCATTGCTGATTACTAGACCAGCCAAAAGCGTTCCACTCATTAAAAACCTCATATGTTTATTTTTGCTAAGTTTTGAAGGGAACGGGTCTCCTTGTTCCAGAAAAACTTTAACTAGGCTTAGAGTTCTGCTTAAAAAAGGTGTAGCCCTGTCTTTGTACAAGAAAACAATAGCAATAGACAACATAGCAATAGAAACAAACAAGGAACACCAAATCGGCCATTCAAAAACCGATATAAACTTGAGAAATGGAAAGGGCTCGATTCCACGGAAGCCACAGCTGAGAAAGTGAAAATCTCCAAACACATTTCTCACTCGAAATGCACTGTTAAACTCCTCAGTATAATCATCCACAAATATAGACCTCTCTAGATACTCTGTAAAATAACTGTACTCAGGGTTGTCAAAAGTGGAAAATTCTTGTGAGCTTAAATTTCCCATAAAGCTAGCAAAAATTGATGCATAGCCGAACGCCAGCATTTTCAATTTGTCTGAAAATCTTAACTTTACATTGTGCAGACCAATTAGTGGCATTTGAATGGCTTTGTGTTCTTTTCCCAGATAATATTCAATGTTTTCTGCTAAAATAAACTTTGAACCTTCATTGATCTCGAAATTTCTTGGGAATGCGACGAATTTCTGAGATCTTTCTAGAACTGCTATGTGGTCAAATGAGAAGTGATGAAGTTGGAGTCGATACGCATTAATAAATGTTTTGCATTCTGGACAAGGATAAATTACGTCCAATTTAGTAATATTGCATTCCATATCAAATTGGTGTTTCTGCAATTTGGCTTGGCAACCTACATAAGCCGTTACAAGAACGGCATTTTCAATAAAATGCCTCACTTTATTTTTATTAAACCTCTTGTTCCCTCTCGTAGTCCAAGCTGCCAGAGACACATAGTCGTATTCATTTATACTTGATTTTGTATCAACTAATATGTTAACTGGTGGCCTCAAACTTGGAAGAACTTTTAACCGTGAACTGACTGATCTAGCAAAAATGTCTGTGTATTTTCCAACTCGAAGTAAATTATCTGGTAGAAATAAATCCACTTGAACTTCACATTGCCATGGTCTTGATAAGTAGATAAAGTAAGGGGGATTCAAACTAATACAGTGAGTGCTTTGACCACCTGTTGGCCAAAATTGATAAACTTCTTGTAAAATAGAGCAGCCCTGTTGAAAAATCATATCGTAAGTCTCCGTTGACCAATCCTTGGAAAAATTGCCATTTAGCTTAGGAACAACTTCTTTTGAGATCCACATCGTA
Organism: Entomobrya nicoleti; assembly: GCA_034695465.1. NCBI lineage: Eukaryota > Metazoa > Arthropoda > Collembola > Entomobryomorpha > Entomobryidae > Entomobrya > Entomobrya nicoleti. Next base: position 25,028 of record JAQFZG010000189.1, on the reverse strand, counting down.
TTTGCTTCGTATTTAATCTTATTTTGAGTTGGATGAAAATACCATGCTTTACCCACAACAAGTTCTAATTGTCTAAGAATCACGGGAAACTCGATTGAAGGATGAATATCAGCTGCTTCAAAGTTGTTGACTACAATAAGGCATTTGTCGTCAATAAAATGTTTTAAAGTTGCGTACAATTTTTTGATCATTTTCGGCATTTTTGGATGGGATGGTGTAGATTTATTAACAGTGTTTATATATTCAATTAGTGCTCCTACATGCTTTTCATTTTCCCATTCATATGGGCGTATCCAGTCTAGCATTGGATCCGTTGCAGACATCAAACGCACTGATTTCGTTTCAAGGGTGTAATTAAATCTGGTTGTGGTCTTAGTTTCTCCTTTGGGCAGATTGGGTTCAAGAAGAATTACGAGGAATATTTTGAATACAACGAAAAATGTAGACGTTTCCATTTCACAAGCACAATATGCACAATTAAAAGCCACGTATCTTCAAAAAAGTAAGTGATTTGATTATAAAAATATATTTTGTATTTCTTCTGAAAAAGTTACAAAGTTATATAATTTACCAATTAAATAATTCCCATTGTTGAACTTCGTGTTTTTATTTGAAATTTTAACTACTTTTATTCAGTTTGTATGAATATTCCCAAGTTTAGAGTTTCTCAAGAATATTTAATGTCAGTTATATTTGGAAAAAGGATTTAATTGGCAACTGCAATTTATTCTTTGGTGTATGAAGTCAATTTGAATGGTTCTACCAAGAGTTTCATGTTACATAACTTCCATTTACGAACGTGTAAACTTTTTGTTCAGCTTTCTAATGTACTTTCCGAAAACAAGCTGTTTCTCAAATTTCAAACTGTTTAAAATATTTCCTAAATGTCTGTAGCGTTTTCAGTAGCTCTGGTAATAGTTTGGTAGTGGCTTATCCAAAGCTGAACAAGTAGACTATGCTGACGTGTCTCACAAAGTGTGTTATAACTTGTTTTTAACATTTGTATAAATGTTTAGAAGAAGGTGACTTTTCCCGCAAATTGGCCGTTGAAACATTTCTTGATTTTGCGTGCTGCTACGAGTAAAGCATGGTGGAGCTTAAGGTCTTGAGAGACAAATGTGTATGCATAAATGATTTTTGTAGCACTGTGAACAACCAGCACGCAAACTCAAGAAATGTTTCAACGGCCAATTTGCGGGAAAAGTCACCTTCTTCTAAACATTTATACATTTATTAGGCTCATTTATTGTCTATAATTGAAAACACATCCTGGTATCTGGCAGGCGGCGCTTATATATTCATAATTATTTCAATGTAATCGATCCAGGAATTGGCTAGTATGTACTTTTATTTCCAGACGACTACTCTGAGTGTAGAACTTCTTAAATTAAAATATGCGGCAATACTTGAGCAATCTTTTTGATGTTATTAGACATCTTGTGTATATTTTTGCGTTCAAGCTTCAATATATTGTGGCTTCTAATATAACGAGTGTGAGTGTACTGCTTCGATGGCTTGGAAAAAAATCTGTTACTTTGGCATAGAGTTTTTGCTACTATAATTCTGTTTGCTTTAAATCGATTTTGTATGGCTCACTTTATTGTTGCATTTTTGAAGTTTGCATCAGTATGTTTAAAAAAGGGATTCTACACATTGTAATAAGAGGTTTTGTGTTTTTTTGGAAATAGTGATAACTACTATTCATGTGTCCTTTCGGTCAAATAAATTCAACCACAATTGATTGTTTATTTCTGGTTTATTATCTTTTCGAAAGCCCCAGTCAAAAGATTAATCTTCTCTAATTTTAGGTCAATTTGACAAAATAATAACAATGAGCCACATTTGGGAATAATTTAATTGACGAAATTTTATGTCACATGCTAATTTTAATAACTGAACATTTATTAGTTAGACACGCCACATACATATTTATCAATTTAAATGTCTCGAAATAGATTGAGATTTTACATTGACAACGAACTTATTCAAAACATTTAGCTAGTAGTAACGTGCCGAAACAACATATTATTAATCTGGTAGAGAAAAATTTAACGCTGACAAAATAAATTTTGACAAATCTTAATATGCTTTTTCACGTCTCTAAAATTAAGCAAGTCGTTTCTACAGCGGTACAACCACCAAGGAAATTAAATATTACAAGAATGTTACGCGACATATTTGGTTTCGTGTGGTATTTGACATTAGTCATAGTAAGATCCGATATATTCATAAAACTAGGGCGCCATTTCAACAAACCCGTTTGGAAAATCAAAGAAAATTTGATGACGACGCTTACGAACCACATTATTTTAATGCAATTTCCAGGGTGGCGTAGGCAAAAACACTAACATCAGAATGTTTCTGGACTTTCTGAATGATCTATGTAAATCGTGCAATATAATTTGGCAATGTCCACGCTGTTTTGCTTCAATTATTTATATCTCCGACGATCAAATCTTCTTGTTTCCCGGCGACAAGTTTTTCAAAGACAACCTTACGCGAATTCGTCGCGTTCCCAAACGAGATTGGGATCGTAGAAGGTTCAAAGCTTAATTTTACAGACAAACATTTTGTATTATCTTTCAAAAGAACCAAACGTTTTACAAAACCCATTAAATAGTTTGCACAAATTAAAAGGTTTGAATGAGTTTTATCACAATTCTTTTTTGCAGCACAAGCGAAAAGATTGCCGGAGTTGGCAAAAGCTCTAAACTATGCTCAAATGCATCTTCACGGATTTAACACAATTAGTAAAGCGTGGGAATAATTAGATGACATGATAAACTTTAAACTTTTTGACAGCTATGGTAAAATATATGCGCGTAAAAGGGCTTTGAATAAACTTATTGCCGGAACAAGAAGACCTAATCGTCAGAGATATAAATAATTGCAGCAAAACAGCGTGTATATTGCCAAAATATTTAGCACATGTTTTGTATTGATCACTAGGAAAGCCTGGGAAGCATTCATATGTTAGCGTTTTTGCATATACAGCCCCGGAAGTTGCAATAAGGTATTGTGATTCGTATACACTATCATCAATACTTCAGCAATTTTATTTCATTCCTCACACTGGTTTGCTTAAGTGGTGGCCTAAATATATAAATAGGTCGGACCTTTGTATGGCTAATGTGAAATACCACACGAAACCAAATATGTCGGGTAACATTCTTGTAATATTTGTGTTTCTTGGTGGTGGTATCACACTAGCAATAATTTGCTTAATTTTAGAGATGTGGAAATGTGTGTTAAGTTACGCCAAAATTTTATTTTTAAACTTGCTTTATTTATTCATCGTTTATTTGTTTAGTTTACCCAAACAAAATTATATACTGGTTCCTGTTTTTAGTTTAACCTATCTCGAAAAATAATATGTTATTGGTCTATTCACTAAACAGCAATTTTTATTACTCATATTGAAACAGTTTATTAGTTTATAATGGACTAGTACGGTTTGCATTTAGTTTCAATTTCCCGAGTAGCATTAATAAAATTAAATGCATGTCGTCGCTGCCAATAATTGAAACTGAGATATTTCAAACCATTGTTCAAATAGAATATAAGAGCTTCAACTTAAAAACTTCCACGTGACAGTGTCACTTAAGTTTATCATAAATTTTTACAACATATTTTGTAATCATCAATTAAAAATTTTTTTATATTATTATTATAAATCATATTGGGCACTACTATACACACACATACATATGTCGTCGGCTAGAGATAAATTTAATAAACTTATTATATAATTATATTATTTACTAATTTGCTAATGTTTTCAACCAATTTCCTAATAAAATGTGAATACGTCTTGAAAATAACTCATAGCAATTCAAGCATGCTCATAATTCCATATGAGAATAAATTCCAAATTCGTTATGGTATTGATTCAACAAGCACCAATGCAGTTGAAATTGTGATACGTACTTCAAGCCATTTCTTTTGGGCTTCTTGGCACAATTTCTACAGTCAAAACAAACAAGACACAAAAATTAATACATTAGTTAAATTGTTTTATCGTCTAAAAGAGTAAATTTTATTTGACATTGAACATTCACCACTATTACTAGGTTGGCGTAAATGCACGTTTAATAAAGAATTTATATATTCTTACGACTGATGTTGAAAATAGCGTTATTTGTATTTATACAATAGGATCAACGAAATATTACCGAGAAAGTTGTGTGGCTTTTTGAAACACTTGTGTAAAAATGAAAAATCTGAACTTTTTAAACATTGCTTGTTTATTCTACCTAATAACTCATTACTTTCCATCAGTTGTGGGATACGATGAGACAGAGATTAAACTAAAATGGTTACCTTTTGTTTATGAATCAAGCACGACCTTCATCTGGTGGCAAAATTTTAAACAATATCGTTTAAATCCAAAAGAGTTCAACCCTCGTCTAAATATTTATTTCAAAGAGTGCCATAGCAACCAAAAGTTGTACTGTGTTGTATTGCAGCATTTCACATTTTTAACCGTACCACTCTTGATCACGTCAAAACTACAAAATATTTTATCCCTACGATATTCCCCATTGTACTTAACAATTATATCAGACACAACTTTAATATCTATTCAAAGTGGTGGAAAACACCAATTTAATTTTTATCAAGCGACCAGATCTTCGGCAAGATTTATGAGTTATTTTGCTATAAAACCATTAATACCAACATTTTACATTGCTCCTTTAGAAAATATTAACCAGCTTAACCAAAGTAATACTCCTTTGTATAAATTTCCATTCACAATATCAATGTTAGTTATATTTGTCGATACGACAAATTTTACAGTTTATTTGGCTGCACGATTTTCTGGTAAAATTTCAAGGTTAATGCTGAATAAAGCAAATACGATGCATCCTATATCGTTTTTAATGATCGAAGCTCAGGTTGAACTAAAACAATATGAGGACGTTCAATTAAATATGTACATTATTTTAACTACTTGGAAACAATTAAATTATAATTGGGATTCAAATGGAGTTTCTAAAATTAACAAAAGGGCATGTGATGATGTGAGGTCAATTGATTTACAAACGAATAGCTATATAAGTTGTCACAGTGAAATAATTAAAAAATATCACAACTGTACTACGAATATTTGCAATGAACTCGTAAACCTCCTTTTTCTATACTCCGATATTGAGTATATGTCTAACCATACAAAACAGTTTATATTTCAAAGTTATGGCATTCAAATAAGTGGACTTAACTACGTTATATTTCACGAGATCGACTCAACAAAGTATTTGTCAATGTTTCTTAAACCATTTTCTCTTACGAGCTGGATTGTACTTGGAGCTGCATTTACATTAGCAGCTTTCGTATTTATTGTATCAGGAATACCAGATGTCATTTGGGTTGCCATTCAAATCACGTTCGAAAAAGCAATCCCCTTAAATTCGCAAATTACTTTAAATCAATGCGTGGTTCTGTTTAGTTGGATATTTGGAACCATGGCTTTGCGAAATTTGTATACATCGTCGATGTTTTCGGCGATTACTATAAGTCCAATGCCATATGTACCTAGAAGCTTTGAAGAACTTCTTGTAGATGGCACTGATTTCGAATTGGTGATAGCCCATGGTTCTTTAATCGCGCAGCTTGTTGTTAAACGTGAACTAGTTTCTATGGAACGAATAGTCGAATATAGGGTCGACACGGTGTATCCATATCTTTCAAAGCGAACCAATATTGAGAAAAAAAAATTTGTAATGTTTTTTATTTCAGGACAATAATTAAAGAACTTTTTGAAATGAAAGAAATTACCTGCTTGGTTCCCAACTATTTTGGTGATATGAAAAATTTAGAAACAGGTATGAAATTGAAAAGGTTTGCTCTGGTTTATGACAACCACGCAATATATTTAAGGCATGTGATTCAAATGTTGGGAAATAGATATGCGTTTCAGAATTCCGATAAACCTTTTGGTGTTAGAATGTACGGATGGACATCTCCTTTTCATACAGTGTTTTATAATTTTCTGAAAATAAGTTTAGGTTGGTTGGAAGCTTCGGGAATACAACAACAAATTTCGAAAATTTATACTAACTTGAATCTTCTTCGAGAAGTGAACAATGCTTTGGGAAATTTGACTAATGAAATGAAATACACGGCTGGGGAAGCTGTAAATAATGTAGACTTTTTGAAAGAAGCTCTTACAAGGAGCATTAGTAGTACGGAAACATCTTCGTATAAAGCAATGTTTGTAGTTTGGGAGCTGTATATTATTGTCAAGATAACGTGCTTGGTTGTTTCTATTTTTGAATTCACGTACTGTAAAATTTTAAATTACAGATAAGAGCATAAAATAATTTGTACATTGTTTCTGTAGAAAACAATACGGTAAGGTTGTTCTCAAGAATTGAAAAACTAGACTGCAGTTAACAAATTAGTTTAAGTTTATTTATTAGATTTACAAATGTGTAAATATTTATGATAGTTTTAAAAAACTGTATGAATCTCACTAGTAAAAATAAAGTTTAGATGACAAATCCAGTTTTTGACTTGCAGTGTAACGTTTAATTTAAAGAGGGGAAAAGGGCCACTGTGTAAGTGTATTACCATTCCAGATGATGAGAGAAATGAACGTAATTTTACTCATTCAATGCTTTTGCCATTTTAATAAAATGCAGCTAAAGAAACGCAAATGATAAAATTTCATTTAACGCAAATTGATCAACAATCGAAAAATACTTAAAGGAAATCTTAAGTCCGTCCGAAATAAGATCCAAAGCAGCTGCCTCTAAAATTGGACGACAGTCACGGAAAAATGAGTACGCTTTCGCGTAAGGTTCTGTTCACATTAGTACACATTGTATACAAGATCGTTAACATCATAGTATTGAAAACCCGATTTATATATTTAGAAAATAAGCAATCAAATAGAAAGGACCTTAATATAACAGGCAGTTAAGTGAGCCAAGTCTCTAAATTTAATTTGTTCTTTTAATCATAATTTTCATATACGCATAAAAGTCGCATCACGTCAAAACTACCTTGTATTATCTTCAATTATTTAATTTATTACTCATTGTACATCATTTTATTGGAGTAATAATAAAAATGACAATTAAATATGTGTTGAGTGGGTTGTGTCATTTATCCGAGCACGTTTTATCGAAATAGATTTTAGATAATGACAAGTATGGCATTGTTCTAAAATTGGACAGTACCAAGACAATATAATTAAAAATTAACGTCCACATTAAGACAAAAACACAGCCATGTTGCAGGGGAAATACAGCAAATTGATTTGTAATACACGGGGAAAAATGTATTTTGTTCGTATGATATTCTTGAATATTTGCGTAGAGGCACCTTCAACCTTTAAAACCGAGTAATTTTTATACTCAAACTATCATATGAAACAAATGTTATTTTATGAACAAACGATCCACAAAATAACTTACTTTCCGATATATGGAAAAAATACAATGCAAAATAGGATTTTAATCTGTTTGCTTTAATAAATCTAATATTTAAATAAACTTCAGTTTACTTAAAACGATTATTCATCTAATTTCGTATTTTTTTAAACCAAAAGGTTAAGTTTATTTGTTGCATTTAATTTTGATTTTCTAGATCCGTTTCGGTGAGGCCATGAAAAAAGACAAGAACGTTATCCCTTAAACTTTTGTCTTCCAACCTTTTGTTTCTTCTCCTCTTTGCATTGATCATCACAATCATCGTCCTTTTTTAGATGAAACGGAATCGCAATGGAAATATTTATCTAAGGTAAAAAAAACAAGTAAAAAGGTAACCGAGGTTTAAATACAATCTTATAAAAATAAATTTTAAAATAATATCTAAAACATACCAGTATAATAACACAAAGTAATATTTGCAGGAATTTCATGACGATCTTCGACAATTAAGTAACTTCAACGGATTCGTTCGATTAGTTCAGCAGATCCAACTTTAATGACTACTAGAAAGAACCTCGAAGAATATTCCGTAGAGTGTTCCTATTATTCCTAAGTACTGTAGCCCAATGGCGTCGTTAAAAATAATTACTTATTGTTCACACCATACAAGATAAATCATGCTGATTGGTTATATATTGAGGTATTTTAGAGGTATAGGTGCTCACCGCAAATGTTAGCTTTAAGCTTACGACAAAAACTCCTGGTATTCCAATTCCAGTGGATTTTTGAAATAACATTTCTCTTACAATTTCTCGTACCCTGGCCGAACCCATAGATCTTCGAGGTAGTGAAGCAGTTGTAGCAGCAGATGGTGTTGCGTCGTTAATCCACTTGATCTGATAAAAAAGTAGCATGCACACAAACCGAATATGTATCCGTCAACAAAAAAATATTTCAATTCATTGGAGTCATACCCTTAGAGTAGCGAGGGAACCAAATAGCAGTCCAATGAAAATCATTCCGTTGTGCATAATAAATGACAAAGTAACTAGTACTTTGCCCGAAAACAAGGACTCGACTTCAAGTGGAGTTGTTAAACCATGCAAGAGTAGATAGCCAAATAAGCATTCTCCAATCAATTCTGACAGCTCAGTGGCCAGATTGGTTATTTTTGCGAGTTCTTCTGCGTTGACACGAGCAAACTCATCACGATTCATAACTATTGTCCCATTTATGTAAATCGTGGAAAAAAGAAGCGTTCCGCATGAAATGATTATTCCCAGCACGACAGTAGTTTCCATGATTACGTTATTTGCCATAATGATAAATCCAAAGAGTGCCCATAATATGTTTTGGGCGGATATATCAGAGTTTTGTTGGCATGAATTAGACCAGGTTAGGAGGGACTTGCCTTCGCATTCAAAGGTCTGAATGATGTCGTTTATGGATAATGTGTTGCCATAGTTAACATCGTTGTTATAGATGATGTAAAGAAAGGTATTTGTGATTGTTATCAGCTGAAGTGACACCAAAACCACTATAGATACCTAAGAAAACTTTCTTATGATGAAATTGTTCTTAATAAGCAAAGATATAAAATATTGGAAAAGGATGTGGTTTTCTTACTCTGTTCGTCATTCGTCCGTTAGGCAACAAAAGTAACTGGTCATTCGCACGAACCAAATGCTTGCTTTTTGACGTAGCAAAACGTATGGTTAATAGCATAAAAAGTATTCCAACAGGATATGTTCCCAAAACGATGAATGACACTGGTGTAGCTTTTTCTTTGAGAACTGAAAACATCAGCGGAATCGATGCAAAAATTCTGATTAAACACAGAATCAAAGAACATGACCACCAAATCTGTTTTGAAATATTGTTAAACATGTCATCATTATAAAAGGAATACATGCCAAAAACTGTAATAAAACTCGACATCGCAAATATAATTTTGATATACATAATTACCTTGCTTATAAATGAGGTTTGTACGTGAGAACTTATGCCATGGTTTGAAACCCAATAAGGAATGGCTCCAACTGTTGCTGTATACGCAGACCAAATTTCCAAAATCGTCCGACCATTTCCAATAAGATTACTGTGGTTTGCTACTGTTATCTCAAGATCTTCTTCTGTATTGATTGTAACCACGCAACTGTTTGAAGCAGAATTGCATCGACTATTCCTATCAGTTGGTTTGATGGGATCTTTAGTATTGTTCTCATATCCCTCAACGGTTTCATCCCCCTCCATTGTTGCATCTCCCTCCAATATTCCATCTCCCTCCAATGTTCCATCTCCCTCCAACTTTCCATCTCCCTCCAATGTTCCATCTCCCTCAACGATTTCATCCCCCTCCATTGTGGCTTCCCTCTCCAACGTTCCATCTCCCTCCAAAGTTCCATCTCCATCAACTGTTTCATCCCCCATTGTTGAATCCCTCTCCAACGTACCATCTCCCTCCAACGTTGCATCTCCATCAACGGTTTCATCCCCCTCCATTGTTGAATCCCTCTCCAACGTTCCATCTCCCTCAACGGTTTCATCCCCCTCCATTGTTGCATCTCTTTCCAACCCTCCATCTCCCTCAACGGTTTCATCCCCCTCCATTGTTGCATTTCTTTCCAGCCTTCCATCTCCCTCAACGGTTTCATCCCTCTCCATTGTTCCATCTCTCACCAATCTTCCATCTCCCCCAACGGTTTCATTCCCTTCTATTGTTCCATCTCCTTCCAATGTTTCATCCCCCTCTATTGTTTCATCTCCTTCCAATGTTCCGTCTCCCACCACTGTTGGATCATCTTTCACTGTTTCTCCTCCATCCATTAATTCATGTCCCTCCACTATTTCATCCCCATCCCCAATTTCATCTTCCTCCATTGTTTCATCCCTCTCTATTATTCTAATTCCGTCCGTTGTCCCATTTCCTTCCACTTCTTGCTCTAATTCCACTTCAAAGTCTATTTTCCCAACACCATCCACGCCTTCTTCAATGATATCAATTACTAATTCTCCTTGCATACTTTTTTCATCCTTTTTACTAGCGTATTCAGAAATTTGACCTTCAGATTTTAGTGTGCCGTCATAGTCGTCCTGACTAGCTTTACTGTTGCCGTCAAAAAATCCCCAACTTTCTGGATCCCCCGTGCTTTCTGGTCCACTCCAACTTCCCACACCACTACCTATCTCTGAATCACCCTGAGTTAAAACATCAATGCTCGTTGTATCAGTGTCATAGCTACTTTGATTTTCTACTCGAGGCGATAAGTTGTTTGAAATTTTTGGGAAATCAGTCGAAATGTTCAATGACCCAGGTGTAACATTTTCTGATTCAGCTCTTCTGTTTTCCGCTTTCCTAGTTGTTAGAAAACGTGAAATGTCTCCAAATGTATCGTCTACAATATTTATTCCAGACATTATGTTTGTCAAATCATTTGATATTTGCTGAGGTTTTCAGGTTCTGAATGTCGGGTAATACCTTGTAATTTTGGCTATTCGATGCTTATTTTGGAATATAATACAAAACTCGTTTAATAGTGTTTTTTATCACTCAAGTATTGCTAGTGCATATTAATCATTAGTCGATTACAATATAATATGTTTTGACACGCTTTAAAACACCATGAAAAAGAGTTATTCACTAGTATACGTGATTTTTATAAAAGCTACGATAATGACAAATGCAGACTATTACAATGCTCCCATGAAGCATTCGATTAATACATAACAGCAGGGTTCCTATGCAAGAACAAGTTGCCTACAATAAATACCTAATTTTCGTAAATAAAAAACATTCAAAAAATATAGCGACGTCTTTTTGACCTATTAACTTTACTTCTAACGGGGAAATGCTTGAGCGTAAAATAACATGCAGTTCTATCAGGTTGCTCTTTAGTATATTCACATAAAATTGTAGTTGAATTAACTTATGTGCACACCTACTACTTTTCCAGTTCATTGACGAAGGCAACTTAAGTACAGAAACAAAATATGTCACTGAAAGGTAACAGGTATCACACTAATGGAAAGTTTTATGCCTCTTTGTGGTATAATTCGAAACGACGATATGTGTATTTGCTCTATTTACTTTTAGCAATATAAGAAAAAAATTCTCTCGATAGAACTCAACTGTACAACAAATATTTCCTACACTGACTAGTTTGAAAGACACAACTTTCAAAGAAAAGTGTTATATATTAAATTGTATTTACTAAATTTGCTCAATCAATCAATTTGTTAACGTTCAGCGAGTGATTTATGCCACCAAAAATCATGCTTTTACATAGTTTGGCAACGTTAATTATTGAAAAGTTTATTCTGTGAAACTAATTATTATTTGTAAACTATTCACACTTATTTTATAAAACTTAATGCACAGGTACCACTATAGTTTTTAACTTGATATTTATTTTCAAATTAGTACACAATATTTGAAACGAATAATTAAATATTCAATAAAAATGGAAGAGCTTAAATTTATTGGAATTACAAGTTAATTATTTTATGATGATGTAGAATATCAGTAGAACTTGGTCTTTAGTAACGTTTCTGAGTAGCTTTCAAGTACATAAACAGAAAACTACTAAAATATATGAGCCCTGCTCAATGAGTGCATTAGGTTATACTGACTCAGAGCGTTATTTTGGTAGTTTACATTTTGTGATGAAAAATTACATATATGGGGCTTAGTAGCATACGCTTTAATCTTGTACTTTTATTTGTATCAGAGTATTGTTTCCCAATTCAAACTTTTCTAGCTTCTGCTTCACTTCGTGTTTAAGAAAACGTAAACCGTAACTGAAAACATTCTCATGGAACAAACTATACAAGCATATTAACATTGTATGTTTGAGTTCGTAATAAAACAGGTTAAAGTTGCCCGGGTTACATTTACTACAAACCTAATCATAGTACATCGTGACGTCAATGCAGATTATTTAATGTAATTTAAAGGATAAACTGAGTGTGCATTGTCTCCAGAGATTTGCGTGTACGTGGTCACCAAGTCTTCTATTCAAAGCATTAAATACGCACCGTTTTTATACGACGTGTATTGTCTTTTAAAAAAATTACTCCCTCCCAAGGTGAATGTTTTTCTGATATCCAATTTATTTGCAAAAAAGCTGCGTGTAAAATTTATGATGATGTACGTTCTCTGTTTTAGGTTTTATAACTGTGAAAAATATGTAGCATAACTGCAAAGGAAAGGAGAGTAAACGAGTGTATGTTAAATTTATCATTTGCTCCTAACCATGAATTATTTTTGACTGACCAGGAAACTTTATTGCATCGACACAAAGAGTAAATTTTAGTTTACAAGCATTCTCGCTTATTTCCTTCCCTTAGTTTGTCTCGTTGAAACAAAAAGTAATCAGATCAAATCTCTTGACATGTTTTGGTTTTTTGACTGGAAACTCTTCTTAAATGTATGACATAAAAACTTCCAAGTAATACACCCGGTAGATATATATGTATATTAGCCATGTATAACAACCTAAAAATGGGTCGGTTATCAGATTAATTTACGCTCAGAGCGTATCGAGTTTTGTCCAAGTAAAGGCCTGCCTGGTGTCCATGCAATTGCTTCATATCAATACCAACAAAGTATATGCATTGTTGTCCAATTTGATGTTAAAAATACATAATTTTTGCAAGGTTTTAACTTGACTCGAATGGACCCAGTCTAGACTAGAATTGACCCCAGACGTGACTCAAATTGACGCCAACCTTAGCCCAAATGATTTGTTCCAACACACCCCAAACCATGTCTCACATTGCTTTAAGCAATCTCGAATTACCCCAAATTAAAGTAAAAAAAAAAAATTCTTTTGTTGCGTAGTTTTCTTTCTTTATCGTTATTTTAGCAGGTTTATTAAACCCATTAATAACGTGTTAACCTATTTATGCGATACGCATTTCACCTTATCACCATGCGACAACATTTTCTTAAGTAGAGATAAAAAATGTCGATTGACGGCATGAATTATACTTCCGATGATTCATCATTATGCGAAAGTTAAACAATGTTACACACCATTAAGTTTGATGGCTAGTTGAACAAATTCTGGATTCAAATCATTTACGCAAAAAACAGTCCACGATCCTTCATCTCGTTAGTAAACGTTCCAAATTTTATGACGTAAACCATACTACAACTTTATCCTGTGTATCTTAAAGAAACGATGCATGCTTCTTATGTACCGATAACTTTATCCTTTGCGCTAATACTTCAAAAAATATGTATGGCTAAAATATGTACGTGTATTTTTATGTGGAACACATGAAGATTTGCATTTATTTTCCAATGGTTGTGTAAATCAAACAGTTGTGCTTGCTTTACGTTCGACATTCGTCGTTTGAAATCTATTGTTACTTTGACTTTTAAAATTAAGCTTATTTAAATTGTATAATAAATGACTTTTTAAACAAATTCATAAAGTAAAATAAGTGATTTTTCTTCGTAATTTAGCTTAATGCATAATACTTTAAATTAGTTTTTTGGCACAATATACAAATAAATTTAACCGAACAAAAAAATTATATCATTTGAATATTTTTTTCTGTGGACGATGTTTCGAAAAAAACTTTGCAACTCTACACCATGGTTATAATCCATCCCTTCAAAGATACAAGTTAGCTCTAGAAACATTTGCCGTTGAAGTTACAGTTGCTGTTCTTGACATACCTTTCAAAATTTGTGATGTAATTAGTTCCCGTAAGACTCTGAAGTAATGACCACATTATATTTAAACGTTAAAATACATATCAAATATACAAGTATACTTTAAACTCGTTATTTCTTATCGTGTACACTTTTTTATGACGACAAATATAATTTAACTAAATAGTTTTGCTAAAAAAACTAGAAGCAATTTAATAAATTATAATTCCCAAAAATGTTCATGCTATAAAGCAATTTTTACTTACACGGTCACTTCTGATGTATTTGCAGAAGAATGATGGCAGCGTGTAGAGGGCGTGTAGTGATGATGACTACAATTTGAACATCTGTAAGTGTTCCACGCGGTTCTCATGTCAACATTTTGATGATTAGTCCGAAGATAACTACTTGCACTTGAGTTCCTTGATCGACACGGTGCAAAATTTCGTATTTTGGCCCAATATTTTTTCATGTAGGTCCCGTTTATTATTGGATTTAAACACGAGTTGAAGACGGCCGTTACGAAAAATGCTTCGTGAGTTCGGGGATCCACTTTTTTATCTGCGGTCTCAAAGTCCAACATGTACCTGTTTTTTAAGCTGGTGTTTACAGATATTCACAAGAAATGTAAGCGAATGGAAGTAAAATAAAATGGCATAAATTATTACTTACCACAAGGTCATGGCAACGTAAGGTGTCCAACACAAAACAAATACAGTCACGATGACTATCGAGAGCCACAAAGTTTTTCGTTTTGCCCTTGTTATGTTAGATGCATTGTCACTTCGTCTCAGTTGGTTGCTTTTACGTCGTGCTCCTTTAAAAACGAATAGAGGTCTTTTTTTAAATGTGTGTCGTTGGACAGACTGCTTAGATTAGACTGAATACAGTCTAAAGATTTATCTGCAAAAAAATCAGAGCATTGTGCCATATGACACGAATACATTTAACGAATATAGAGAAATCCACATAATTGACAATTTTCTCGATTTAAATATTAACTATGTTTGGATCAAATTTTTCATAAAGCCGTGAGAAATAGATGTGTATATTTTCAGTTAAGCTAAAGTTGCCCAATATAAGGATCTAGCTCAATTTTGTTGGAAACATTTTATTGCTGCTTGTCACATACAAAATATTTGATATCAAATATCTTACAAGTAAATAGATTAATATTTAGCAATTGTTCGACGTGCTTTCTAAGAAAACATTATTAAGATTACAAGTTGGCCTATATAATGAATATAAAAATTCATATCATAAAACTGTAGTTGTATCAAGAACAGTACCTTATTACAAAAGCACCATTTAATGAAGAAAAAATACTACAGCGAATTAAAATTTTCTTTTCACTTTGATGACAACATGGGGAAAAATCCATATTTAGATACATGTTTGAGCACAGAACTCAAAAAACGTTAGCTTGCCTTTTGTCATACCACTACGTTTTAAAATCAATATAGGCAGTAAGCGATAGTAAATTGACGAATATGGATAAGAGTAAATGTTCGTGAATGAAAATATAATCATATTTTTTAATATCCGATTTTGTGTGATAAACAATGCAAAAACACTTAATATTTATTAATTTTTGTAATGTACACACATTTGTATCGCAGGAGTATTTTTTTATACAGATACATGACCTTTGAAGCCACGACAATTTTACATAGTTTTTGGTGAAAGTATCGTCGCCCACCCAATTTAAGCCAATGCTATACTTATTTCATGTATATGCTCCCAAACTACGTAGCTAATGTAGATAACTTTTAAAGTTCGTCATATGCAATTGGAAAAGAAAAGCGTCATTTTAGATTCCAGGAAATAGCAGTTTAGTAATTTTTAAAATGCATCAATTTTTAATCGTTTTCACCCTGTATTTTTCAGTTTCTGCTCCAGGTTGGACAAAAACATTTTTAATTTGCTCAACTCGTTTCACAATGACGAATAGCTATGAGATGGGAATATTTTATAACTCCTCAAATATTAATATTTTTAATATGATATGTAGGACCTTGCCATCATACCTTCTGGTACTCAGATAAACAAACTGTTTCCGCCGTGACCTGACCTATGTGTTGTAGATTTTGAACAGTAAAGTGTCCTGGAATGAGATTTCTAATTATTGGGATGGTTTAGGATAATGCACAGTGCAAGAGAGATGGTGAATTGAGAAATGATGTTTGTTGGCATGAAAGTGACTCTTTACCAAGAATAAAATGATTGGTAATCAAATAAAATGCATGAAATGAATGTGAAATTGAACACAATAGGTTTTTGCAGTCAAAGGATAAATGTAGATTAATTTTAATAGCACAAATAATTAGAAGAATTGCCAATTAGACTGCTGTATATAAGTATAGTACAAGTCAGGAAGAAGTACAGATCAAGAGTGCCCATAAGAGGCGTAAAAAAGTATAGTCAAAATACATAGTAGGTTGCTCTGAAGGAGCAGCATAAGAAAATACATTGCTTTGGTAAAATAAATACAATGCACGTCGACCATGAGTCAGCATTTTGACAATCATAACTGTTGCTGATCCATGGGGTAAAATGAAAGTTTACAATTTGAAACAGTACAGGAAAATATTAATAGGCTGCGCCAACATTCTCGGGGCCCTTGCTATATTAATAGCAACAATTAATCCTTGGGGTCATCAACAGGCAAAAGGCAGAGCTTGTGGATCGGTCGTTTGATCTCGCCTTCCGCTGTTTTGAGAGTAACAACTCGAATAAGGTCATCTGCTCCTGGATGCAATTGGAGTACTCGTCCCAGCTTCCATTTTAGAGGAGGAAGTCGTTCTTCCTTGATATGCACTAGATTGCCTATTTGGATTTGGTTGGTTATCTTCGTCCATTTCGGACGCTGCTGTAGGCGAGTTACATGTTCCTTGGACCAGCGTGACCAAAACATTTGTTGTTGTTGTTGAATTAACTGCCACCTGTCAAGTCTACCCACATTGATGTCAGACAGGTATGGATCTGGCAGTGACGTTAGAGGTCTTCCAATGAGGAAGTGAGCAGGAGTTATAGCTTCTAGGTCATGTGGATGAGGCTGGAGTGATCGGTCTTGAATTTAGGATGGCCTCAATTTGTACCAGAAGGGTTTCCAAATCATGATAAGTAAGTCGAGAGGAGCCGATAACACGTGTCAAGTGGTGTTTGACTGACTTGACGCCTGCTTCCCACAGACCGCCAAAGTGAGGAGCACCTGCAGGGTTGAAGTGCCACTGGAAACCATGTCGTGTGCACATGTCAGCTAATTGAGAATTGTGTGTACTGGATCTGTAATTAGCAAAAAGATCACGCAATATTTTACTTGCGCCCACAAAATTAGTTCCACAGTCACTATAGAGGTCGGTTGGAAGTCCCCTTCTGGAAATGAATCTGCGGAGGGCGCCAATGATGTCATTAGTTGATAGGGAATTCACAAGTTCAAGGTGCACTGCTTTGGTAGCAAAGCACACGAAGATGGCCATGTAAGCCTTAAGTTGTACGTTAGAACGGGTTGGTGGTTTTATGATAAAGGGTCCTGCGTAATCCACTCCAGTTCGGCTAAAGACAGGTGCTGGATTTATTCTTGCTGCAGGAAGATGGCCCATAAATTGCTGCATTGTTACAGCCCTGTGAAGGGTACAGGTGACACATTTCTTGAGGGTGTATCTAATTGCATTACGCCCGCTGATGATCCAATAATGTTGTGATAATATTGATTGGACCAGCTGAGGACCACTGTGTAAATATTTTAGATGTACGTCCATTATCAGCAACTTGACCATATGGTGATGATTTGGTAAGAGAATGGGATTTCTCCGTTGAACGGACCAAACTGCATGTTTGAGACGACCACCAACTCTCAGTATTCCTTGTTCATCCAGAAACGGCGATAATGGTAGTATTTTGCTGTTGGAATTGAGTCCTTTACCCTTCTACAATTGAGTAAGATCAGGAGAAAATACAGTTTGAATCAAACGAATGATGAAATTGTGAGCCTTCGTTAGTTCTGTTGTTGATAAGCAACCAGTAGTCAGCTGATTATTTTTCATCTTTGCTATAAAGTAGTAAACAAATCGCAGCATCCAAGCTGTGACTCTTGTTGCTTTGTTGAATGTTGAAAAGCGATGCAGGTATGAATCCACTGGAGTAGTTGTGTGAATGTGCAGTTCAGCAGCTGATGGTTTGTTTACCTTGTCTTCATTTTTCACTGACGCAAAAACGTCTTCAGGATGTTTCACTTGTTGAGGGGTTGAAAACATCTTCTTGTTTCCTTTCCACCATAATGGGTGGTTAAGTAGAGCTGCTGGTTCAATTCCACGGGAGGCACAATCGGCTGGGTTTATTTCCCCTGCGACGTGGAACCATATTGCATTTGGACAATTATCATGGATCATCTGCACTCGGCGTCGCACGTAAGTCTTCCACCGTTGTGGTGATGAATTAATCCACGCTAAAGTAATAGTGGAGTCAGTGTAACAAATATCTTCATCAAAATTGTATTTAATTGCAGTTGTAACTTGTAACAGTAAACTGGATATAAGCGCTGATCCACAAAGTTCGAGGCGAGGAAGAGACGGAGAATCAAGAGGAACGACTCTACTTTTAGCAGCAACTAGAAAAGCCTCGGGTTCTGAGTCTACATAAAAGCAGCATGTATAGACACAACTTGAAAATGCTAAATTGCTGGCGTCGGAGAAGACGATCAGTAAAACACGAATGGGAGTTCCTTTAATTACACATCTTGGAATTTTAACATTTTCAAGATTGACTAACTCTTTCTAAACTTTTTCCACTTTATTTGTATGTTTTCAGGTAAGATGCTGTCCCAATCATGATGATCTTTCCACAGCAGCTGCATGAAGATTTTTCTATTGATGATGACTGGGGTGATCCATCCAAGGGGGTCAAAGATTTTTGACAGTTCAGAGAAAATGGTTCTTTTTGTGTAGTCACTTAATTCTTCAGGTGGTTGATTTGAAACAAATATTCATCTGTTTGTGGACTCCAAAAGATACCAAGTGTTTTGACCGTGTGATCCGTGTCAACAGGAATAAGTGACTTCGTATCTCTCAACTCTTCTGGAATAGAAGATAAAACTTGTTCGTTGTTACAAGTCCATTTACGTAGAGGAAAGCCTGCTGTATTGCACAGACTATTTAGTTGTTCGATGGTGGCTATGGCGGAGGAAATTGATGAGGAGCCTGACTGGATATCGTCAACATACGCATCTGAGTCAAGTACTGGTGACGCAAGTGAATAACTACTCAAACTATCGTTTGCTAATTGTTTTAAGCAACGTGTTGCCAAATAAAGTGCGGCAGCTGTACCGTAAGTTACAGTATTGAGTCTGTTATCCTGAATTGGTAGTGACAGGTGTTTTCTGAATACTATTCTTTGTAGATCACGTTGGTTGGGGTTCACCAAGATTTGGCGATACATTTTTGCGATATCAGCAGTAAATGCGATTTGATGTTTTCGGAACCGAATGATGATGGAGAGTCTTGTACCACTGGACCGACCATCATCATCTCGTTATGTGAGGATCCTGACGTAGTTTTGGCTGATGCGTGAAATACAACTCGGACCTTTGTTGTTGTACTTGTTGGTTTTTCTATGAAGGGATACGGCATGTAGTAGGCTGGTGACAATGATGACGTAACTTCTTCTTCTGGAATTAAAGTCATGTGTCCCATTTGCTCGTATTCCTCCATGAACTTATTATATTCCTCTCGTTGTCTCAACCGTCTGCTGTTGATTTCAGGATTTTTGTGACTACTTAATCGCTTTTCCAGTTGAAGAAGACGAACCGTAGCATGTGAGCGTGAGGATCCAAGAGTGGATACTTCTGACTTCATGGGAATGGTAACTATTAATCGACCGCTACCGTCACGGACGTGATTAATAAGAAAATGTTCTTCACACATTCTCTCCTCTTCTGTGAACTTGGTGTCTTCAGGTAAACCTTCCGACTCCCAAAAACGTTGCAGTTGATTATCTGAACTGATGTCAGTTACAAATGATGATATTTCTTCTATGTCTTAAGATGTTTTCCCCCCAACTAACCAACCAAGCGATGAGTTAATTGCATATGGAGACCCATTTGGGCCAGGGATTTTTCCAGATTCAAGAATGGTATAGAAAATATCTGCTCCAAGCAAGATATCCACTGTTGCAGGGATGTTGAATTTAGGATCCGCTAGTCGCAGATTTTTGATGTGTGCCCATTCACTGATGTCATGTGGCATGAGTGGTAAGAGCAAAAGTAGTAATTGTATTTGACGTTCCTACACTAACACCTTGTAAACCACACCTTGCAGTTGCTTTTGATTTTGATGATAAGCCTATTCTTGTTTTACAGGCTTCACTGATAATACATACTGGAGACCCACTATCCAACATTACACGACAAGGATGAAGTTGTCCGGTGCTATCAATAGCACGCACTAATGCTGTTGACAACATTCCAAGTTCGAGATCACTGTTCTGAATATGATGATTGTTCACTGTAGTTGATATCTGCGTATTTGTTGCTGGAGATCCCTGATTCCGTTGATAAGGAGCTGACTGATGAATGAGCGTGTGATGACGAGAACCACACGTTTTACACGAATGCTTATTACCACACTTTGAGGAGAAATGACCCTCACCAAAACAATTAAAACACACGTTTTTGGATTTGAGAACTGAAATACGCTCTGGTACTGACATATCTCCAAATTTCCTACACAGGTACATAGAATGCTGGTTACCATCACACTCCAACTTACACTGAGCACTGGGTTCCATGTGAAAGTTCTGAGCTGGTTGACGTTGTTGATGCTGGTGTTTTGGAGGGTTCACTCTTGGAGTAGTTGTTGAGCTAGCTGCTAATGCTCGAGCTCGTTGTTCGAGAAACACGTACATTCCGTCGAGGTCAGGAGTGGTACTGTCTTTGAGTTGCTGCTCCCAGAGTTCTCTGGAAGATGAGTCTAATTTCTGGAACATGACAAAAATGATGATAGAATCCCAATGTTGTACTGGAACTTTTAACACTTCTAAAGAACGAGTGCACTCTTTTGTTGTGTCGATGAGCTGACGGACAGATGATGATGTTGATGAAACATTTGGTTGATTAATCATTCTACGCTAAATGGAGAATAGTAACTCACGTTCATTTTGGGAGCGATCGGTAAGTGCCTTCCAGGCAATGTCATAGGTCGCGTCACTTAACACGAGAGAACGGATATGCTTGGCTGCCTCGCTTACCAGGCATGTCTTCAGATAAGTAAGCTTCTGAGATTTAGATAAGTTAGATGAATTGCCCACTGCTGACTCAAAAATGTCTCTAAAAGAAACCCACTCCTGGAGGTTTCCTCCAAACGACGGAAGTTCAAGTGCAGGCAGTCTGACATTTGGAATCATAGATGAGGAAGAGGCTGCTGGAGCTTGTGCTGGAAAAGTGAACTTAATCCCCTTCAAAGCAGCATGCAGTCTTGCGGCTCGCTTGAAGAGATCGTTGTGTTCAGTGTTGTGCGGAAGCATGTCAGTGTTCACTGGTACATTGACATGAATTACTGTGTGTAACTCTAGTAGCTTGGCTTTCAACTCTGCAGATTCAGTTACATAATCGTCCACTATTGGAGCGCTTAGCGGGGTCGTACTGTGTCCCTGAAGCTCCGGCTTCAGGGCTTCCAAGGTGGCCTTTGATGCAACTCTACTTGCCACTGCTGCTTTGT
This sequence comes from Entomobrya nicoleti, assembly GCA_034695465.1. Lineage (NCBI taxonomy): Eukaryota > Metazoa > Arthropoda > Collembola > Entomobryomorpha > Entomobryidae > Entomobrya > Entomobrya nicoleti. The sequence continues at coordinate 3,282 of JAQFZG010000189.1, read as the reverse complement.
AGTCGGCTACCACCATGATAGTGATTGGTGGAAATCCAAAGCAGAAACAAAAAAAATTGCGTGAACCGTGTAGTACAAGCACTATGGCCGTACATAGAGTTTTCCCCCGTATTGCCAGGGAGAGGTAATCAAATAAAATGCATGAAATGAAGGCGAAATTGAACACAATAGGTTTTTGCAGTCAAATACTTTGATAAATGTAGATTAATTTTAATAGCACAAATAATTAGAAGAATTGCCAATTAGACTGTTGTATATAAGTATAGTACAAGTCAGGGAGAGGTACAGATCAAGAGTGCCCATAAGAGGCGTAAAAAAGTATAGTAAAAATACAAAGTAGGTTGCTCTGAAGGAGTAGCTGTGGTAGTAAAATTAACCGAGTAGCTGGTCTACGTCACTTACATCCTAAAGATTTCCATATGTCACAAGATAATAGATTGTGTCTGGATCATAGTGTTCCTAATATGTTTGTGATCTCGTCATCTGGTTTATTTTTTTCCCAAGATGCTTAAGTTTCTACGCTACTTCTAAGTTAATTTGGACGTTTTAACATCTTTTCATGTGCAATTCGACGCTTTGTTTTGTTTTTTAAGTTTTATAAATTCTTGGGTAATAATGTTTTGATTAATAATTCTTTTTAAATATTTTTTTTCTTTTTTTAATTACACCGAATATAATTAATTTATAATATTTACTAGCAAGCCATGAAACCATTTACACATTATTATTCTAAGTATGTTCTTTTACCATTATTACAACATTGCCGTGAAATCGTTCGTGGAAACCGACAATCTTAAGTACCATGATTTGTAGTTTAGAAAAACAAAGCTTATACACAAAAACGGCGCAAACTACAATTTGTTTCCACATTTCTAACACCCAGCAAGTTATTGCAAGTGATAATCCTCCACCCAACAGACAAAATACAACAAGAATGTTTCCCGACATGTTGGGTGTTGGAGGGCTAACATGTTCACCACCTAGAATGATTCCTGTTCTATTTATAAAGTTCTAAGTATAAAGACCGAACTAGATTAGAATCATAATTCCTAATTGATCTTTCTAAATACTTGGTAGCAATCGGATCCGATAAAGACATTGTGTTCAATAATTTGGTGGTAAGAGTGTAATCAATCTTTTTAGAAGAGGACAACTTCACCTTTACTGTACATATGAGGGAAAATAACAATGAAATTAGTAAACCTGGAGTATACATTTTTACAGTGATTAAGTTGGCACAGCTTCATAAAATAGTTCACCAAGTTTCCAATTACACTTTGGAACAAACGTTATTATCCCTTGAGTAATTTAGTTTTGAAAATAACCACAGTACGTTATGATATATAATCTGTGAATAAATTTCTGTAGTCAGCTTTTAACATAAAATTAGAGATTAAATGGTTTTATGTTGTCGATAAATTACTCGATCGATTCATTATTTAGAGTGATTTTAGTTTTATGTGTAGACATGCAAATCAATTCTTTCCAGACATATTTCGATTACCTTAGAACTAATAAAAATCAGAGACTCAATTCTTCGCTTAGACTATTAAAACTGACAACCTGTTTGCTTTGAAATCGCCTATTTTTCAAGATAAATTTTTATCTAAAGTTTCAAATTATTAGTTTCAATTAAATCTTTTAGTATAAGGTATGGCGTGGGAGCTCTGCTTCCAAATATCGTCAAACAAAATTCCGTTTGAGGTATTTAACTAACTATTTTGTAAAGCTGACTTGATCTAAATATTTGCTTATATTAATAAATAATATATATCGTTTTCGAACTTATATTGTAATTTTTAGTGACTGCCTAAAATTTCATATCATGTATCTATACGGAACAAACGAATGTTTCAACTTGAGTAGCGAGCACATTTATGTAGAAACACGTATTTTATTGTTTCAAACTGGTTTGTTCACTTTAGACTGTTTTATTGTACGGCCACGTCGTTTAAAGCTTCTTAGTTCTTCTTTCGTTAAACAAGTACTAAGTGTTTGAATATCTTTAGCAAATTTTTCATTGGGTTTAGAACAGATTGTATTTAATTTTTCCTCTACTCATATTCACTATGAGCGAGTTAAGTATACAGAGCCAATTATGTACTATAACTTGTTCAAATATATTTTCAAATGAATACGAGCCATAATGTCCAGACCAATACTTTTTTATTCAACTATGACGCTGATAAAATGAGAAACACTTCAAAAAGCAGCTTTTGGTATTTTTACATCATGTAACTTAAATACACGTAAAGCACACCCGGAAAAATACCATAGCAACTCCTTAAAGCATAGTTTATTGATTTTTATGGCGACATAAGTGCACGACACGGGGACATTTTATGGCGTGATATAAGTCATTTCCGGCCATCCAAGTAAATGCCAAAACACTCGTGGTTTTGACGTAGTTTCCTAGCAATATGGATTGTAAGCCACCAATATAAGTATACTATTGAACATAGCTCGTATCAATAATTCAAATGTTTTAGATTTTGAAACGAGCGACTAATTTGTCATGGCACGTTATATGTTCAATTATGCGGTTGCTAGATGTAAAAATGCTGAGCAGTATTCTCTACCTGAACCACTACCAATACATTGTGTATATGATAAGATATAACATAGAAATATACTGTAAAATAAACCCTTAGAATAAAACCGTTAAATAAGCAGAATGTTCAGATAAGAAATTTATATAAGCTCTAACATGAAAATACCAATGTAAGTATCTTACATAAATTTATTGATTTGAGTATTGATCATCTGTTATTTCCGCCTTTTGAATGCACATGTCAAAAATATGTTTTGTTCACACTTTAAACTTATTTTCAATTCACTACTCTTATTAGTAATAAAGGGCAGATAATACCGTTAAACAAAATAAGAAATATTTACTGACAAATATTGGGAAAAATTTCTTCGTTGGAATATTCCTTATATCTGTTTTACATTTTTAGGGTGGAGGAGTGAAATAATGTGAAATTCCTCAGTATGTAGCTATAACCCTTGCACTAGTTGTTTCCTTATATGACGAAAAATGCTTATCGATGATTCAACGTTTTCTTAGATTGAGTGAATTCCTGTATATTTTTAACCAATGTGAGCTCGCATAAAAACTCGTAAAACTTTATTTAGGATATAACTATTTTTTAAGGACAACTATTATGCTTTATGCCGTTGTAGTTAGTTAGTTAGTTCCCTCAATGGGGATTTTATTTGACGGATTTAGAGAGCAATGCTCGCCCGCCACAAATTCAATGTTTATATTCCATATACAGTTTA
>JAQFZG010000188.1:0-43666 GCA_034695465.1 Entomobrya nicoleti | reverse complement strand
AAGTATCAACTTAGCTACATGGAAGCGGCAATGAAGAGATGAAAGTCATTGACCGACTAATGGCAAAGCATTTATAACGTTCATGCCTCATTGCACTTCTTTTATAAAAATGCGCATAAACTACATTTTCACAGGAGTAAGGTACATCCAAACTAGATTTAAGAAATGGGCATTGAATTTTCATATTGTGTAAAATTATTTACAAAATTATGTGCACACAACTACTACTATTATAAATTGAAGTCATCGTGTATAAACATTTTCAGTTTTTACCATGATAAAAAATACGCAACTTTGTTTCCTCATCTTGTTTTTAAAAGCAGCCGCACAGTAATATGATGGTAATCTTCAAAGTCATCAAAGAATAGCATGAAAAATAAAATTATTGCCAAAATCCGTCTTTTCTTCTGTTGGTGTAGCTGATGTCCTCGAATCCAGGAAAGAAAAAATAGTTGTACCCTTTTTCCTGACTCAGGTAGAGTGGAATGGAGTCAAAATACTACTGCTGCCATTATCATATGTACATAAAAAAGAAAACGCTCTACAACAACTACCACCACTACATAAACATGTCTAAAAAATCTCTAAGTATCTTCTCTCCACTGACTAATTTTCTCTAACAAACTACTACCACTGCAATTTATTAAAAGCTAGTTTAAAAAGTTTTCCTGAGAAATGCCACAGAGAAGAGTAAAAGTAAGACCAAAGTCCAAATTCCCACCAAACCTATTTATTATGTAAAATCCCTCGGTTTTCGGTGATGGCGCTCTGGTTTGGTTTCACTGATGGTAAATAGTATACTCTGCTATGCGCATACAAAATATATGTATAAAAGGAATCATCTATTAAATAGTCTACTTGTCTACCTTTTCCTCAGTTTCATGGCCTATTGTTGAACAAAAGAAGCTAGAACAATATTATAAGAAATATACGGTAAATGAATGTTTCCTATAACCACAATACTAAAACCCATGATAATAAAAATCTAAGATCTACATGTGCAGGACATCAAGGCACAGTCTAAAGTTTACCACACATAGTGAACTAATTGGAAGGCTACATTCTCGCGCTGAAGATGTTGTGGGAGTGGCAGCAAGACGTAATTGTCCTCCTTTTTCTTTGCCAGCACCTAAACCTCCTTTGCAATATTAATATTCTTGCTGCATCCTCAGTTCCATTTAGTACAAGCCTCGTCATTGCTGTCATAAAATTGACCAATGGCATAACTATTACGAAACAGTTTCCGTTGAATAAATGTGTTGTATATCCTTGTAGTAAGTTTCATATCTCATTATTACCAACAATTTTATTCATAACTGGAGAACAAAATTTTAACTTTTTTTTAAAAGTATTTGTTGCAGGAACGAACAACCAACTGGAAATAAGGCACCTTGCGCTCTGCCCTCATTAATTCCCAGTCATCACCTCACTTGAAAAGAAACTACACAACACTGTTGCGTGTAGCTGCTGCTGTTACAACTATTTTTCTACAGTGAGACAGCTACTAAACTATGAGGATCTAAAAAATGCGAGATATTCTGGACATTAAAGAGGTTGAAAGAGGAGAAGCAAACCATACGGTTCAACTTTAACTTTTCACCGAAAACTCTTCTACGAGTAGCGGCAAAAGGATCAGTCAGTCTAAATACACGACAAGGAAAACAAAACTACAAACTTCAAACTTGCATTTGCTACGGAATTATTCATCTTAGAAAGGCTACTATGGAGTTTCAGCGGTACACAACGAAAACTAACACTAATACTATATGTATAACACCTCGACGACGACGAACGGCCATTACGAACAGTCCTTGTTATAGATATTTATCAGAATTGTATCCCGGTACCTTTCTAGAAATATTTTAACCATCTATATTTTGTACTGAACTGCTGAAACCATCTCAATCACCACAAGCATCGACCTCCATACATTCACAACCATAATACTTAATCACAGGTCGAGCTCATTTCCTTCACCACCATCATGCTTCCTCTCCTCTTTCACATTTCTGCCTCTTCAAAAGGGAACGAGACGAGGCAAGCGAACTAAAATTAATGTCATGCCATCCACTTACTTTTACATAATTCCATATTAATATTATTTATTTCGGAATTGTATGCATCCCGTTCCTTTGTATGCCTTTGAGAATTATTAATATAGTTAAAAACATAGGGATAATAATAAGGATATTTATTCTTGTAATTACTCGCCGTGTTCTAGAAATGCATACAAATTGGATAGCAAAAGTGCTACTGCACAACACACCACAGAAAGAGAAAGACTGGAGGTTTTATTTTAATAATATGAGTAGTATTTGTCAAGAGGCTTTGAGTTTGGAAGAGCTCAACCTATATTTGACAGTTCAACTCCAGCAACAAATGTATAACTTTGCATGTGTTTCAAGTTTCAACTCAACTCAAGTAAAGTAATGCCGAGAGTTTTAGTGGGAGAGATTGCGAGAAAAGAGCAGTGAAAAGCCTGACAAAAGAAACAAGGCAAACAATATACATACATCCTGCCTACTGCTTCCTATTGCTTTTCCGCCACGTCGCGTTATTTCTGTGAGTGCATGTAAAATATATAAGGCTTAAACCTATTTTATAATGTATAGCATAATGATAATAATAATGGTAATATTACTAATAAAAGTGGGATTGTTGCAATCACAACACCTTTGTATATCATTCAAAACAAACTGTATCTCCCTTTCTGCCTATTTGTATCTGAAATACTGTGATTGTGTGCTTGCACGAGGATGAAAGAAAGTAGCAGTGTTGTTTATTAATATCAGCCACTTGTTCTTCAAGGGTTTATTCTTGCTGCCACTTATGAAAGTATCTAGGTTTGTTACGTACATAAGTTAGGTTGATGCACCTTTGCTTGATTGGTTGAATTTTGTTTACCAAAATCCGATTATCAAAGAAAAGACCAGAGAAAATCCCTCCTTCGAAGATTGTCCCAAGAGAGATCGAATGGAATGGAATTACTAACACCATCATCCCTCTCTGGCTTTATATTATTGCGTAGCTTAAGCTGTTTTATAGTTTGTAGTGACTGTCTGTACGTCATTTTTGTAAATCAATGAACGAATTTTTTTCAAAAATTTCTCCTATTTTTACACATTTTTTGTCTTTGTTAAATAATTTTGAAGCTTACGCTACTTAGGTACTGCGGTTGTACCGATATATTGTTATTATAGTAATAACAATCCATTGCACAATATACTAATTCAGAAGGTCCTTACTTTCTACTTCTCACTACATTGTAGGATTATCCAATAACCTTGCAACGCAACACGTCTTTTTTTTCCTTCCATTTAATATGCCGGGGTTTCCAAAAAAATGTATCACACTTTTTATCATGATTATTATTGTTACTGCTACGTATTCCCTAGTACTTCATTCTTTGTTTTTTTTTGAAAAGTGTTGCATGAAAAGCCAATAAAAGCACAATAAAAACTACTCCTTTAATTCAGCAAGTATAGTTCTTGAGTATAAACTGAAAACTTGTACTTGTCATAGAATGCAACTTACTTATTTTGCTAATTACACTTGGTAAAATCTTGTTATAGTTTGCTTCATGCCCATCGCCTCAGATGAGAAATCCAATGTAATACTTAAGTTCTTACACTGTAAACATAAAGTCACTACTGTCAGATACCCCAGCAACTCTTTAAATTTTATAGACACTATCAAATGAAACTACAAACCCATCCATTACGTGTGTGTACTACTACATAATATGCAATGTAGTAATTACAATTGTTGTTGCTAATCATTAACACAAGTAATAGTCGTTACATTCGTTACGCTCGTTGGTTACAATTATAACAATGTGGCGTTATTTTCCCGATGAGTACACATTATCGGAGTAATAACCATACTAATATGAAACAATGATCTTTTAATGATGCGCTTCTCTCACTTCTCATTCCTTCCAGATAGAAAGGGTAATGACAATACCAGCTAGGATCTCATCGGATGAGAACAACAAAATGTGACTGCGATTAGCTGGTAGTCTTTTTTATTTTGGTCACAGTTAGGAATGAAGGAAGCAATGCAGGGACTATAACAACACGGCACCTGCAGCTGTGAATTTCGCAAGGTGATTTCTTCGTAACACAGTCTCTGCTAAATATTCCAAATACGTTCCAAATACATAGACATTTGCATGGTCTCCAGAGCTGTTATTGTAGTTATGTGTTTTTTGTGCAGTGTCTGTCGTCGGTGTATTTGCAACTGAACGTGTGTTCATCAAAAATTAATGAAATCGATTAAGGAAGTAAAAGAAAGGGTGAGCAAATTCTGGTAGCTACTGTGCCGAATGTTTGTTGTCAGCTGCTTTCCTTTCCCTTTTATAATGTTGTTAGTGTTTGTCGGAATATTTCTTCCATTATACTTCCTCTTTTGCTAATGGGATATTATTTATGGTATGTTGTATGAGTACTTGTTTCTTCTAGTTTGCTTAACTTGGATGCTGGTTTTAGTTCTTTATCTTTAGCAATTAAACATATGTACTAAATTATCCAAATAAATATTGTGTTTTCAGTAGATATCACTTATGTATTATGAAATATAGTTCATAAAAATACATCCTTTCACATGAATTCCATTTTCTTTTATTTATAATAAATGGAGCGAATCAGAAGTCTAAGTTTGTTGGTTTATTTAATATTTTTTAAAGTACTCCAGGCAGGTTGAAGTTCTGGACAAAGAGAAACTAACTGATGAAGTCACATAGTTTCGCTTATAGTTTCTATGAGACTCGTTTCATTTTTCTTTTTTGTAGTGATTTCCACGTGTTGTTTGTTCATCATATATATATGAATATGGTAAGGATTTTCACGAGAATGATGTGGACGGAGAAATACTGTTATCAAATCAAGTGGTTTCCTTTTGGCAAAGAAGCGCAAGATGATGAAGTGGAGGCAGGAAGGAAGCCAGGAGCAGCAGCACCAGAAAAAGCAAAGGAGAATAATAAAAATTTGGGGAAAAGAAAACGAAATAGTGTTTCTAGTTCGTCTTCTTGATTCTCCCTCTGGAGTCTGTTTTGATTTTGATGTTGTCTCTCTATCTTATCTTGTTGTCTTGTATATGGACATATTGCTTCGACTTGTTCTGCAACCAATTTTTCTCTTCCTTTGCCTTTTTTCCTCGGTCTGATCCGAACCCACTACGTACCATATAATACCGAAACACTACGTTTTATTAGTTTTATTTATCATTTTGTCTTCTTCTATCTCAATAATGTCTGTCGTCGTGTTTTTTGTCCTTTTATTATTTGAGATGTAACTGAAACTGAGGGTATACCCCTACTTTCCACCACTATTGACCTCATACTTATGTTATCATTTTCATTGAAATATTGCACAGAATAAAATGTTGCCGTTTTCTTTTCCCTCCTCTTTTCCTGTTTCTTCTACAAGTGCCTTGTATCCATATAGTGGGATATGTCTATTTTGAGCTGATTTTTTAGTGGTGTCTGATGTTTTAGCTCTTGTTCCAGCAGTAGAAAAATGGGTAGGAGTTTTTGCTGTTGTATTTTAAAGAAAATGGGCGAAGGGGGAGGAAGAAAGTGCTATTTATTATTTTTCCTTTTCTGCTTCTCGTTAACTGTATCATTTGTTTTTTTCTTTCTTTCTCAAAAATATCTTTCACGGAGGAACGGGAGTTTATCTTTCACGGAGGAACGTGAGTTTAGAGAAGGATACTTCTTTGCAAATATTCTTTCATTTGTGTTTTGTAGGTTTAATGTTGGAGCATACACGACGACGTACACGCACTTACTCAGCAGTCAAAATAAAGTACTTGGTTCATACGTCGTACTTCAGCTCTCTCTCAGACCATTTTTTACAGGAACGACACAACAACTTTAGCACATAATGGCGGAAATGGATAGATGGACAGCTACTTTCTTTTCTTTAACGCAGCTACTCTTTCAGGCTTACAAAAGTGTGCTTACGGGATCCTTTTCTGTTTCACTTGATAGCTGTAATGTTTGTAAGCACTTGAGTGTGTGTCGTACAACCAGTGGAGAAATTAATCGATTAAATCCTCCACAACACACACAAAACTATTTTACTGTTGCCTTACTCTATCATTCTTCCTCAGAACATAATCCTGCTTTCTTTCGAAAAAAGAGAGTTATATTCAAGACAAATGTTAGGCAGTGTCCTGATGACTTGCTACGTGTCCTTAAAAAACGTACCGATATTCATATTACACGATCAATGTACTGATCATTGCAGCCAAGCATTGAAGTTTCAGATTTAAAAAATAATTTAACCGTTATCATTTATTCTAAATTGGCCACGGACTAAAAAATCGACCACACTTTTGATTTTCAGTAGCATCCATTATTACCAATATTTTCCCTTTAAATTTTCTTTTCTTTTTTGTGATTACCATTATAACCTTGTGACTTGAATCTTTTAAGAAAAAAGATAATGTTTAGGCCCGCATGTCGTCTGAAGGGACACTACATGTTTGTTCTGCCAAATCCTGATATTAGATCGTATAACTACTTGTACTTCACTAGACTCTATTTAAATGCATTTACCGCTACAAGTTTGGGGATAGTCAAAGCAATTCGAAATATGTGACCTTCGTCAATTTCATTACAGTACTGCTATCATTATTACTGTAACTACTTTGAATCATGATTCTAACAGCAACGTAACAACTTTCACTTTTATATCATTCACTCTTACTATTCATACACGACAATGCTGAATTAAAACAACATTGATAGTTAGCGTGATGGGTATTTATTCACGATCCCATTCAATAATTCTTATGAATGGCAATATTTTTTTTACACTTGTAGTGGTCTCATTTACTTCATTCATTTATTCTTCTTTTCTGTCAGTAATGTAGGAGCTTCTTTAGTCATTAATTGACTCCAAAAAATGCAAACTATATTTTTGGAGAGAGCGTAAAAGGAGGGGAGTCCAACAGCACTTGTTCATTTTCATTAACTTCAGCTCCAATTTGAGGCTTGGCTGATTGCAAAGTCATGCCTCTTTTATGTAAATTAACTCAGCTATCGACCGACTTTGTTTCCTTATTTTCACACTTTCCTTTCTTACAAGTAATGTTTCCCTTTCCCATATTTTCAGCTGGCTGACTCCACTTTGGTAATGTTTTGTATTGGCAGTCTAAAAGATATTGGAGAGAAGTGGAAGTTGAAGTTTCAACACGAATGTAATCATTTATGTACATGTATGAATCCGTAATAAACTCAAAGGAGGATTTTTCACTTTTAGTTTACGCAAATTTTATGGTGTACAGCGAAGAGTACATTTGGAGCTGGCCTTGGAGCTTGGCAATCCATAGGCTATGATGATCAATTTACATTTTTATACAGTTATCCTGATGTTTGTATTAAAGTTGTTTGACTTATGTTGTTTTCAATTCACCGGAAAATGTTTCTGACACGTGATAATTCTAGGGAAAATGTATTATTGGTCACCAAATACATTACATTTGTGTTCCGTTCCTTCAGCAAAACAAAATTCAAGGAAATCCTTTCTTCCCATTAAACTTATTTGAAAAATTCATGAAAATCAAAAATAGACCATTTGTTTGATTTTTTGTGGAGTAAACGGACACGCACGCAAGAACAAGAGAGTGAGTGTAAAAATTTCTTTTAAACAAATGTATTCGTGAGTCGTGAGCTACAAACAAAAAATTGGTAGTTGTAGTAGTAGGTGCCGGTACCACTATTAAAGTATAAAACTTTTTTTGTTGTAGTATGGTCGCTTTTACTACTAGTCTGTTTCTGGCAATGAAAGCTATCCCTCGTCCAGTGAATAATGTATGGGAAATAAGGACTAATGGAACACTTTTGAACGTCGACCATTCCAGTTTTCTGCTTACAAAACTGCTTCTGGTTGTTGTTCTTAGGGAGTGAATGGAAGAGTTTTTTCTTCTTTCCTTGAACTGAACTTGGACACCTCATCCAACAAACAAAATACATGCATGTATTGATGTTACTACACACACATGCACACACGGCAGTGTTTATAATTCCCTGCTTGATGTTTATTTTTAATGAGTCTCTTTCCTCTTTAAGTTTTCAACTCAAAATTGTGTTTGACACTTGGTCACTCATTGTCTTTCTTTTTACCAGCACTTTTGCATTTTAAAATATTTAAGTTAGACGTACATATATACAGAAAAAAAGCAACAAAACGTTTATATGCGTTGTAAAGCAAGAAAAGAAGGAACAATTACAATCAAAGAACTTCAGGTTTTTTCTTCGAAAATGTATGAATGAAGTTTTACGTGTTTACAAAACGTGTGTAGGTAACTGGTAACTGACTCCATTCCTTGCACTAGGTGATACGAAGGAGTATCGTAAGAACAGTGGTCACTGACTTGATGTTGTTTATTACTTATTTGAGCTGTTTTCATGAATCTTCAGAGTTCTCACACCCAAGGCCACACAACGTTCGTTAAATGAGGGCATTTATTCTAATTGTTTCCTTACTATAAGTCAGTTGAGAAATGTACAGAAAACATGACAAGTTGTGTGGATTTTTTATTACCAAAAATCACTAATCTTGAAACTGCATTTTCATATGTATACAAACTTTAGCACTGAACCAGGACCCTAATGGCAGCATAAAATAAATAATAAATCCTGAAGGAGGGAAGTCAACTTACATCAGTTTAGTTGAGCATTTTTTTTACAATTTCATGGCGCCAATTTAAGTAATTTTTTTATTTTACTTGCAAAGGGTCTGTTCGTGCTCACAGCTTATAGTACTTTGTCCACCATAATAAACATTATTAGTCTCACTTTTTGCACCGTACATAGCTCTACAGTTGCTACCGTTCTATATGAAGGATTTTTGTTGTATATTTTTTTAATTAGTGCGGCAAAATGGTTTTAGAAGAATACACGACACACATTCCGCATTGACGAATGATTATTACTGTTATTGCTGATATGCTGCAACTAGACTAATATTTTATTTTCGTGTGTGTTTCCTCAACAATTTAAACATGGGTTCTTGTAAATGTCTTTCTGATGAATTTTTGGGATTATTGTGATGTGGCGTGCTGCGTTAATACACTTTCACGTGTTGTTTGTAAGCACCATCGCATGTTTTGATATGAATCATCATAATTTTTTGGATACAATCGTTAGCCAACGAAAACGTCATGACACTCAAAGATTTCTAGCATAAAATAATTCAGGCTTTAGTGGAGCATGTACCGGTGGCACGAAAGCGCGATCAGCGAATAATGGAAAGTGCCCAGATCTACAAGAAATTGTATTCCAAATTACATTAGCTGTGGAAAATTACACTAAGAAAGATTTATCTTCGGCAGCTTATGTCAATCCAATACACGTAACTGTTGTGTACACGTGCACTATAGTGTTCAGGGAACCCCTTGTTCTGTACGTATAAGTATATATATTTATGTACATATGGGATACGAAAGATACATAAAAAGTGAATACGAGATGTGGGCTTTTATCGATGGATTTGCTGTTTAGTTCTGAGTTTCACATTCTCACCTGTCATGAAATGTTGTAACTCTTGTGACACTATAATGATGATTAATCAATTTTGATTAGTAGAAGGATAAACTTATATTGTTTTTTACGAAGAAGCACACCCGGCACAATGACGTTCAAAGTGTCAATCTCTGTTTTTTCTTTTGTGGGATTAAAGAAAGGTGAAATGCTTTGAGCCTATAAATTCTTGAGGGTTGAAGGCCTTTGTGGGGAATATATGTGTGTGTACTTGCCTTCGTTCCTTATGAGTTATTTGTGTTATGCGTCTTGCGAGAATGATGTTTGAAGTTTAAGTGTGGCATGTGTGCGTGGATGAGACTCACAGGATGATAATAAAACTCACAGGGAGCAATAAATGAGAGAGTGCCTTTGCCACTCACTTTCTACCGACTGGATTGTGGCGAATGCGGGCCTAAAAAGGCGGTAGATGAAACAGGGAAAGAGAGTACAGCATACTTTCCCTCTGACTGACTTACTGGAAGAGGGAAAACCAGAGAATACGAAGAGAAAGTTTGAGTCACAGTGAGGCAATAAGGGTATATAACAAGTTGTCTTTCATATGATGATGGTATTGTGGTGATGGTGGTAGTGTGGAGAGCACTTGCCTGCTCCTGTCGCTATAACGCTGCTACAAGCTACCACCGTCCATATCACAACCGCCGTCAATGTTATTTTTGGATGGATCCAATGAAGAAAGCAAAGCCAACGAACTATGTTGTTGTAACAAAAAATGGAAAAAGGAAATATTTCGGCAAAATTCTCGATGTAGTGTGGTGGTGGCTGATAGTGATGTGTATGTGTGTGGTACGTGGCTTATAGTGTGGAGCACAACACAAAGTCACATAATATCGTATCATCAATATAGTCTGTTTAGCTGTGTGGTAGCACGGGTAGTAAGAGTAAGCAGGAGAAAGCAAATACATTCAAAAGTAAATGGGCTTCAGCTACCACCATCCCCACACTTTTCTCTTTATACGTATAAGCCACACGAGTATATCGCTGTCATCATCCGAGACTAAAGCCAAAACGAAGAGAGGAAGAAAGGCTCCTCTGCTATAATGATACTCACACAGGCGATACATGGCTCTCAACCAAGCATGTTTCTATATAGTCTTTCATTTTCATCTGGATTTGGATTGAATACTAGTTTGGAGAAAAAAGAATAGATAAGGGGTAGTGGCACATAAAGAATGTACATAATATGCATTTGGTAGGTTCAATGTTGGATAGATAGACAGCTATTTTTATGGGAAGTGGTTATATAGTACCACGTGAAATGAAAGCATGCACATGTGGCAGTGGAGGGTGAAGGCATGTGATGGTAAGCTATAGTGTTATACCGATGCATAAGGAAGCAGACAGAGTCAGCAGGCGAGCTCTGGAAATTGCTTCCATCTCTTTCGCTCTCTAACTCTTGCTGGTTGTGGATCTTCCTTGTATAGGGGATCGCTAAAAACACTCTAATGGAATGTGTGTATGGTGGAGATACATATTACTTTCTATACGCACATCTTTACTACACAGTAGACTTACAAAATGATATTTCCAGCGTCGTTGCCAACATCATCATATTACATCTCGCATAATGGCAATAAGACGTCTCTAAACGCACGATGTCTCTAACTATCTAAATGAAAAAGAAAAAGAGAATAAACTAGAAAAAAAGGAAACAAGGAAAAAATTCCACTAACTTCCAGCTCATTCACTAAAATTGAGAAAGTGAATGATTCAATGCAATGTGCCGTTAGACTTTTGCTTCTTGAGACTGTAACTGCTTCTTTTACTCACAATTTCACACAAAATCTTACTGTCTCGTACGGGACGGCTCTAGTTTCATAGAAGCTCACTACATTGCTGTTGCTTGTTTTCTGACTAAAACACACTCAATTACCCAACCGACCGATGTTTCCCTCTCCTGCTCTAAACATACACGTTTACTTTTGCTTACCCACTTACTAAAATAAATCTATCCTCACAAGGTAACATTTTCTGGTGGCGAGGATTTGTATATCATGTATGTATTGCAACATTTTAACTCTGGTATTCAATCAATATTGTATTGGTGGAAGGGGAAAGCGTTGCCTTGTGCCATCTCATATACCACAAAAAGAAGTTTTGTAGGTATTGTAGCTACTTTTTCGATAAACTCGTATAGTTCAATGTTACCATGTGTTATAATGCCACCGATGCAATGCCATTTTCTCTCTACTTTCAATTGCCATTGAAATCAGCGAAAGTCTATTTAAAAAGCGCCTTTTACATTTATGCATGTTCTTCCTTTTTTTCCTGGCAGTGTACCAGCCCGTTTCTCCTTTATTTTCAGCAACTTAACCAAACTGGAACTCCGTCATATACAAAAAGGAACGGAAGATATCACTATCTATCCAGAAAGCAAACCCCAAAAATAAATTTCGCACGTAGAAACTCCTGCTTCCCTTGACCAATGTGCGATAGTACTATAGTAATAGTATGTAAGCATAAGCGTTTGAGTAGCAGAGCAGTAATACCATTTTCCTTTATCCTCTTCTCTTCCAGTAGTAACAAGTACCAATGTTTTGCTACAGTCGTTTCATACTCGTTTTACTAGTATTTTCTTTCACACCACCACTGTTACTACCACTGTTTGCTTCTCTTTCCTTATTGTAGCATACCACACTAACAATCACAGTCATCATCATAAAAACGAAAATAGAGGGCTCCGTTTGTGTTAATGCCTTTCTTTTTCTTCTCTTACGACGTTAATGCTCTTGATGCTCCTTATGACGATGACGATCAAGGCAACAAGAAAGATGCAGGCTGGCTAGGCTGAGTAATAGTGAAGAAAAATGAAAATGAGAAGAGAACATAAAGCGATGATAATCTTTTACTGATTATATAAATACGAACTGACAGACATCATATGAGTTCTATTATATGATTACTATCTCCAGGCCAAAAATAAGATAGAGACGCATCATGTACAGAACGTGTACAGAAGTAACGGAAAGAAGCAAGTGTATATTTTTCAATAAGTTCATTACTTGTTTACGTTACCATCAAAACAAGTTACCTTGTCTTTATACTTCTCCGTTCGTCAAATCCAATAAGTGCAATGTGTATGTTTCGAATAAGTAATTGAGTTGTACATGTTCCAACAGACCGACACGTTTTACTGACTTTCACAGTTTTCCCTTCAAAAAGTCAGATCCTACCCGGTTTGTGGAAAGTAAGAAAGAATGAGAACAATAGTATATGGCATAGCTGCTCACAAAAAAGTGTGTTCGATTACAAGTATGCTTACCTTTATCAGTGTTATCATTATAATACAGTGGACTAACCAAAAAAAATTGCAAAGGAAGCAGACCGACATGTCATTTATGTATATGTAATGTAAAATTGGTAAAATGTGGTGTGTAGGGAGAGTGGGTGTGCTTTGGTCGAATGGGAAAATGAGAAGGTGTATTATGTAAATCGGAAAAAATGAGACTGTTCACGATGACGAAGAAGACAAGAATACTTGCCACGACTTTTCCCACTACATCTCTCAGTTACACACACAAAGTTTGCAGTAAAGCTAGTTTTAGAGAGTGAGAACAAGCATGATCATATTATATGATATATGATGGACACATGTATCCCATGAAAAAGTTCATAAATATGCATGACGGTGATGTGCATGGTGATTCATATACATGGCAGGTAAAGCTTCTGTGAACTGATATTAACTACGAATATCTTACTTTCTCCGTAATGTTGCGTGTAATATTGTATGTTGGATTTTATGACGTGCTTTGAAATGAGAGTAAAAGTGATGTTGGTAAAAAAAATGTAAGACGCAGAAAGGTTAATGTGGTAACAACCACCGAATTCTAACCCACTTAGCTGAATAGCAGCTTTTTTTACATAACTTCTCATTTTTATTTTTTTCAAATCCAATTTATTTGTATACACAGTGAAAAAAGGATGAGACCACTGGCTTGAATGAGAGGAAAAGAACCATGGAGGATAGAGAAAAATCAGAGATTTGTTGAAATAGTTTCATTTGTGAACGACGTCTAAGATGGGTACGATAATGATTTTGATAAACTGTTGATAAACTGCCACTTTGCTTATTATTTTTATTGGCATGGGAGGTCCTGTATTTCCATGTGGTAAAGTAAACCAATAGTGATCAAATTTATTGCTTTCGATTGATGATAATAACAGCCTCCAGAAATAATAATAATAAATGAAATAATAAAAATTTGAATCTAAATGTGCACACAGGTCGATGATATAACACGTTTAACACGTTTTAGTGCATAGCCATGTTAGCAGATTTTCATTTGTAGAATTTTATTAGTCGACCTTGAAACCATTGTCGAAATAGTGTTGAAACCGGCATAACATATTTCACTGTTTCCTTGTCATTGCTATTACACATTACATAATCACAACTAAAATCTTATTTTAAGTGCCAAATTTAGCAGTCATTTATGAAAAATTCGACAGTAAAAATAGCTCAACCAAATCATTTCGTCTGTATAAAATTGATCAAGACAAAGATATGGTAAGAAGCAGTCGACGTTTTATTACGTCTCGTGCACACACCCAAAGAACTAGAACATGAAATCTTACAACTTCCGGTAGAGCATATTGAGCGTTTTGAATTTTACTTGGTTGGATTTTAAGGTGTCATCCTAAATATATTCTCAGCATTGCTCAAATAAACCTTGTAGTTGTATTCGAGAAAAAAACCCACATTTAGAATACATTTTACCACTGGTATTGTTAACTACCGTACTAATGTTGTTGTTTCAAATTTTTAGGGCCGACTTTCTAGAAAATTTTATGTCGTCATTGTAAAACTGAAAGTGATAATATTATAGCCTGTTGAAAACAGCAGTAAAAGAAAGATAAGAGGTGAGAAAAAGAATGAGCACTTCTATTTCTGAAATCTCATTGACAGCAAATATTAGCAAAAGCTGATGTAGAATAAGTTGTAAACACCTTCTAAAACTAGAGCCATCTTCATTTTATTCTACTATACTGACAATAAGAGAATGTCCTATTTTTTCCTACCTTCTTTAGCCAGTTTTTAGGTTTTTAGTATGCATATACAGCAGGTGGATTGTTGGTGTTGTAAACAGAGTAATTTAATGGTCCAGCAATAATAACAAAATAGTAGAAAAGAAAAGTGAAAACGTGGCCAAGCCTGTGTATTTTTTACTTTCTGTCTCCGAAACGCTATTTTTGTAGTAGCTGTTAAAAGAAAGAGAAAGCAATCACGCCATTAAACAATATTACCGTGTTATTACCACACAAAGCGAAACTCACTAGTAGCCTGAGTAACAACTACAAAATAATACGGCCTCCTGGAAAACTAGCTTTACATTCCCAATGAGGACGACGCCAATAATCTTTCTATTCGATTACTTGAATTTCTTGTGATACCATTTCTTGTTCAGGGTTGCTTACTATATATTGTTGCTTCCGCTACACTAATACAGTTGCCATACCATTAACTAAAAAATTACTACCTGTTTTTCCTTACAATTTGTAAACAATGTGTATCCACAATATACCGGCTAACTCTAACAACAACTCGAGTAAAAAAAAGTATTGATATACCTAAATAAAACATTGGATACACAATACACATATAATGATGACTCGACCGACACACTATTTACTGCAACACTGCTACTACATTTATACACAGATTATGATAGTAGCAATTGCAAATAGCAACAGGATATTACATAACATGTCTGAAATTGCTTTACTGCTATTCGGTGACACTCAATGTGTTTTGTCAGTACGTATCTTTAGCAGTTTTGTCCGAGTACTAAAAACCCTTTAACTTTTGTGGTGTATAACACCAGAAAGGATATGTGTTTTTTCGTCATAGGTTAATTCCCCATACGCATGTTTACTGTTTGCCTTGCATACATTTTATGCGCGTACATTTTATGATTATTACTTTGCTACTACATAAATACTTCAACATTACACGTACGAAATCAAGGAAAGTAACCATTTGAAAATAGAAGGCCGGAAAAATATATCGTAACCCTGTGAACTCGAAGTTGGTGCCGGTAATCTTGGCTATGTGCTTGAATAATTGTGCTCGCACTTTCTCTTCAAAAATGAACAAAGAGATATACAGAAATAATATAAAAAACCTGTTGTACATACATATTTAAATGGTTTCTCAAAAAAATATGTAGTGACTGGTACACTATTGATTCAGCAGGTAATATAACATCAACAACTCACAACAAGGTACTCACCATATTCAACTGAGTATAATATGAATTATGCATAAAAATATTTGGTTGGAAACTTATACTACGAAAAATTTACAGATAAATGAAATAAGCAAATGTAAAAGTATTTGTATATCATTTCCCATTGATTCCAATGCCATGTTTTGCTCAATCTTTTCCTAATGTCTTGACAAATTATTGTGTTCGAACATATAACATACGGATACGGATGGTTGAACGTGTGAAGTGTGGACATTCAACTGGTTTGCTTTTTCGTTTTGTTTAATCTTTGGTAGATTGTATCATTTTAAAATAACACAGATGCCTACATGACGTCAATGTTTATGTTACTCTAGTTATATTCGAACGTTCTGTGTTGATCAGATCATGGAGACTAGGTCTCCCAATATTGAATGGATTCATTTGAGAATCCTGATATGATTGTGGTTGGTTTGAGACAGATGTTTCACAGACAACTATAATAAAGACAAGGGTATCTGTGAATACAGTTTGAAATATGTAACATACGATTACTATAGTTGGGTCAAGTGTGAACAGCAAGATTTCTTTCCATCATTTTGTTTTCGAATATTAGTTACTTCATCACAGTATTTTGAAAGAAAACAATATTGAAATTCTAATTAAATCTTCTTAAAAACTCAAATTCCATAATTTTACATGCAAGTATTATTAATAATAATAATAATTCTTTATTGTCCAAAGAGGTTTCCACAATCATAGGTGGTTTGTTGCACCGTAGACAAAAATTACAAATTAGTCATTTACGTTTTTTAGATATATGTTAACACAGGATACAAAAGGTCAATAAAAGTGTTTACAAAAGGTTTAAGTAGTATAAAATAATAAAAGTAGAAGCAAATGATTTTTATATACAAGTATTGAGTTATTATTGGGAATACGTTCTAATTACATTTTCTATACATGAAAGAATATCGTCATTGTTATCATCATCATAGTATAACACCTCATCAATTTGTCTGGTAAGAAAAAACGAGTAGCAAGAAGACTTAAATAAATTTACAGAATCTACTTTATTTTGAACATTGGTTGGTAACTGGTTCCACAGATAGACAGCATTGTATTTGAAACTGGATTTCCCCCACTGGCCATTGTGATTATGCTTAGGTGTAGAGTACGACTGACTTCTTGTTCTTTGTGTTTCTGTGTAAGTAAAGTCAAGATACTTGTAAAAATAGTCAGATTCAACGGAACCTAATATTTTGTGCATAAACATAAGTGTATTGTAGCAGTACAGGTATTTAGTGAAAAGAAGTTCAAGGTGAAGACATATATCATTACTTATAGAGTCGTATTTCTTCTTGTTTAAGATAAAACGAGCCACATTTTTTAGAAGTTTGTCAATAGAGAAGGTAGATTTTTTGTTACTTCTACTTAGCCACACTATACATGCGTATCCAATAATCGACATAATATAAGCATTTACCAGTATTTGTTTATGACTCGAATCCATAATGTACTTAAAGGTATACAACCGTGAAAGACTAGCATAGCATTTTTTAATGACATGATTTACATGAACTTTCCAGCTCAGACTTTCGTCAATGTACACACCTAATATTTTCATTGAGTCTACACGCGAGATAAACACTTGACCGATTTTGACCTTAACATGGCTAAGCTTCTTTGTGTGACTAGGTTTTCCAATTACCATAAATTTAGTTTTGTCTAAATTAAGTTTAATACTATTAGTAATAAGCCAGTCCATGATATTATTTAGATCGACTTCTAAGCGTTCAACAATAATGTCTATATCTTTAGGTTTACCAAAAATAGCAATATTCGAGTCATCTGCGAACATGTATATAGTACTATTTTTTACAGTTAGGGGAAGATCATTTATCATTAGACTAAAAAATAAACTGGACACAGAACTTCCTTGTATCACGCCACACTCAGTTTCTTTTGTCAACGACCTACTATTTTTACATAAATTAGTCTGACATTCCACAAACTGCTTACGTTCACTTAATAAGGATTCAATTACAGGTTGTTTCATACCATACCAAGAGAGCTTATGAAATAAAATATTCCTATCTACTGTGTCAAATGCTTTCTGAAAGTCAAGTGAAACAAGTATACATACATTGTCCGAACTATATTTCTATGTATTATATAGCTCTCGTAGAACTATATTTAATATGTGCTTAAACTTTCCTCATAGATGAACTGAAACTCTAGTTTAGTAATTTATCCATTTGCTTCCATTAACCACTTTTATTCTGGAAAAAATTAAATAGATATCTGCGAAACAAATAACGCACAGTTCTAAAAGTTCCCTGATATTTTCTCCACAGTGCGGTCTGGTTTTCATAACAATTATGATTTCAAATTACAAACAATTGCATTAAACCAAAATAATTTTTATTATAAATATATTGTATTACAAATACTGGACTAATAACATAAAAATATTATAGTAGTTATATATGACAGTACTTACATATATGCATGTGTATTAATAAAAAATGCTGACGTAACGTTTCATAACGTAGTGAATCTATAACACTGATAATGCTATCGAAGAATATTATTTAAAAAAAATATTTTCTGATTTTCTTTTCTTATTACCATTCTCAGTACCAAAAAGGCAAAATGGTAGCTATATGGCTTTATTTTCAATAGTTATAGCTTATAGTTAAACATGTTTGTTGAAATTTTGCAGTATTTCGGGAATATATGTATGTATGACATTTAATGTGTCAAACCGCAAGGGAGAAAAGATTCTCATTTTGTTTCGTTATAAGAATGTTGATAAAGATAGAAATTTGAAATATAGTACTAGAAATAGTAAGTACTTATATAAGCAAGTTTTGAAACGTACGCTAAAAAGGAAGTAAAAATTGTTAGCATTATGTAGCTTATAGGGTAGTCATGGTAGATTCTTGAGCTGCGCTGTTGTGTTGATGAAAATAATGGAAATAATAAAGTTGTAGTCTAAACAAAAATGGCCTTGTTAGACCAGATAAGGAAAAGTATGACGATAATTGTATGCATAACACTTTCCATTGTTATGCATTTTTTAGAAATAAGCCTTCCTAGCGGAGCAGTTTTTTCCAGATAATAAATGTTGTAAAATGTAATAGGGTTATCTCAGTTATTATTATTAAATTGATCCTCTCCTTTTATATTCCTAAGAAATCAGGAACATTTGTCCTTTTTCCATCCGAGTACGTTTTTGGCTTCTTATTCTACTTTTTTCTTTGTACATTACATTATGTATACATACAAAGTAAGATAAAAGAACAATTTTGAATAGTTTTAGATCATTGGAGCACTTGCCTACAAAGAATGGTTAAGCAGAAAATAGAAAAGAACATGGTGATCACTGTTGTCTCTGGAGAGAGCAAATGGTGTGATGGAACTACTACGTGAGGTGGAGACTCACATCTTTTGCGGCAGATACCATACGCACACTTTTCTACAAATACAGTTCATATGTGTGTGCTTCTTCTATACATAAAAGTGTAAAAACCATTTTGAATGTGTATAAAATCACAATATGAAAACTGAAAACGTACCGATTATTTTTAACGGAAGGAAGGAAAAAAGGCGAAAAACCGCCGGGGAGTAAGTAGGTTGGATTGAGTAGAAGGGAGCTCTTAAAAATAAAAGCGAGAATAGGTCTAAGGAGGTAGCTGGAAAAATGGCACCCTGCCTAATCCTCTCCCGTGTTCCCTTTCTTGTTGCACTTCCATGCTTCTTTAACAATAATGATAACAAAAGTCCTAGTGTGAGACACACTTCACAAAGCATAATAAAAGAACCACTGAAATGCAAGTCCAAGTACTTCTTTGGCATTAGGAATGGTGCAATATGAATTAAATTTCTTTCGGTGTTGCATGCGTATAAAAATATTTTGTAAAATATATTATCTATTTAGTAATGCTTGCGTATAATATATGTACATAGGAAATCATAAATACACGAACAATATTTACCATCTAATTTTGTTATTCGCCACATGACCACTACCAATTGCAATTCGGTTTCCTACTATCATCATTGTAGTAGTACAAAAAGCATACACAAAACGCAGCAGATTAGTAGTTCAGTCTGTATTCAGACGGTAGGAGTCAAATTTAACGCTTTTTAAGCTTGAATAAATTTAACCACTAGTTGAAGTACGCTTGTTTTTAGGCAAGTAAATTCAATAACTCATAATTTCGATTACGCCTTAATAAAATTTGAGCACGATAAAAAATTAATTTGTCACTACAAATTACAATGCGAGTTTTCAAAACTAAACTAAACTAAATACTTTAACTATCTTACTATTCAAAAAGCTTTTGTTACTTAAAATAATTTATCACAGATGAGTATCTTAACATTTTAGCCCTTCATTGAAAATGGTGTTAAACGTCTGAATACAGACTGTACTAGTAACCGTGCACACGATAAAGAAATATTTAACCTGCAGAAACGGTAACTTAAGTTTTCCAAAGCAAAAGCGAACATTTCAGCTGAGAAGTAGTAAAACTCTGTGGGTGGTCTTACAGGTCATCACCGTCTTCTCTTTCCACCACCACTACAAGTGTATGAAGTATATATGATGAATTAAAGGAAGAAAAAATCATGAATGTGGGTTGTTGAGTAAACAACATGAGGTAAATGAAAATTTTAGGGGGATGATCATGATGAGAGAGGAATTATTTAAGTTGTGCTATTACCTCAAATGTTATAATATAGAAACACATAGCGACCAATATTGCCAACAGCACCATTTCCTGCAGCACTATCACCACTGAGGGAGGTTAAACAATAAATGCAGTTCCCAGATGATGCTTATGATGCTGAAACGGATACGTAACAATTCACAGTTGAGGTAGAAGAAGGTAAAGTTATGAAACTGTGTTTATGGACAGCTCACATAAATCAATGAAAGATGAAAGAAGAGAAAGTTTGTTGACTTGAACTAAAACGTAGTGCAACAAGCGAAAAGCCTTGGGAGAAAATATAATAAATTGCGATGAGTGGCGTACAAAAAAGATTGACTTCCATCCCATCTCTCTTGTGACTTGTCTGACTCCTTTGTCGATTGCATATTGTTTTCACAGTAAAGTTCATTTTCCTTTCTTTGCTATTTCCGTAGAACTTCTTCAATATATTCTTTCTTGTTCGACTTACTTTTTTATTCTCTGTTTCTTCGCTATTTCGCTTAAATAGAGCGGCAATTTCCGAGAATATGCTTTGAAGAAAAATAAGAATCATGTCATACCATGTTGCTTTTATTGTTGTACTACTTTTTCTTATTTGCTATGAAAGCAACTCGGAAGAGTGTTAACATATGAACATGAACAATTCTCCGAGGTCGCAATGTGCGTTCTTTGAAGGATATGGTTTACATGGTAAAATGTATAATGATAGTAGGAAAAAAATTGTTTTGTGGAAAGTAATAATATGCAGTTAAACATAAAATACCCAATGCATATGCCATGTTCATTACATATTTTACTTTGAAGCACGTTTGAAAGTGCATAAATATTACGAAAACAATTTAAATCCTCAATCCCCACACTCCAACAAACCCCCCCCCCCACCTCGAAAAAAACTTGTAAATTTAAATTGTAATACATAACGTTTGTATTTGTCCGATGGACTATATTGACTCTTTACTATTTTATTCAGATTAACCATTCACAATAAGAAATTAAGCTGTTGAATACTTAGTTGATTTTTTAGAACTATATCGCATATACTTATAGTACAAAGTATTTGAATCAGAACTTCATCCTTTCAGCGCAACGGAAAGGAAAGACAAACTTATGTCATTTCTGAAGTACTTCCTTTTAAGTGTTACACTCCTGTAAATGTCAAGTTTTATTATCCCTTATTCCTTGTTATAGTAGTTGGTAAAATGTGTCCAAGAATTCAATTCATTTGTTCATTCAATTTAGGTTCTACTTCATGTCTGTTTTATGTGTAATCAAAATAGTATATGACCTCTAAGCCTTTAAACCACTTACTTAAATAATAAGGGTTCGTTCTTGGCGCGTCTTTTTTATATGTACATACATTTATATATGCATGTCTACAAAATTAAAAGCTGTATACTGTTTATTATAAATTTCTGAATAATATATTACGTTAAACTATTCAGTTTTTACTATGAATTCTCCCTGTTCCTTATAGCCCCAGATTTTTTAGCCTTGTATATTGTATGATTTAATGATTTAGCTTTGTAATGTTCAGTTAAGTTTTTAATTAGATCATACCAAAACCTTTTTCAGCTTAAAAAATGCAGTTCTAGTTTGTGTATTTAAATTTGCTCTCAATTCACACGAAACACCACTTACATTACATACATACACACATAATTACATATCACACTAACAATTGATATAAATATGCACACAGTTCTTGCTTTCATTTCCCCATGAAAGTTACTACCGTAAAGTAAAGGCAGCCGTGCATGTAATCAAGAAGTATAGTGATCATCTTCCGCTCCCCCTTCCATACAACGAAGAATATAGAAATAAAAAAGGGACGTTCTTCCTTACGTTCTTACTTACGTTCTTACTAGGCTTTTTTGATATCTTCAGAACCAACTACTTTCTTCAACAAGAGGAAGTATAAAAATTTACAAGAACGGAAAACGAAAAAGTTGGAAAAAATCTATAACAATCCCCGAGGAAACAAAAAACCGAAAGAATCTGTATAAGTGTGCACAAAACTCTGTGTGCGTGTGTGTTAAAAATGTCTTATCATAGTACTTTCTTTCTGACTCAGTGACTTTCGCTTTCCCAACTTCCTCAACTTTCCCACTTACTCACAATGCTAGCGTTGTAAGTTAAGCCAAACAGAAAGGGCAGGCAAGCCTACGACTAAGACGAAGCACCAAGTAAGCAAAAATGTTATTATGTATTATGGGTAGACTGTTATTATTATTATTACTGTTATTATTACAGTTAGCGTCCACCTTCTTCAACAATTTATTATTATATTTTTACCCTTCATCGCCATTCCACACCACCCAGTAGACTACACCATTTATTTTCATGCCTCGGGTTCTATTGTTGTTGTTTTTTTTATCTGCAACAACCGTTTACTAATCCATATTCTCGTTATGTTTTGACGAAAAGCGTAGCAGTACTCATCAGAATATAATCATAATAGTATTAAAAATCAGTGTGCATTGCATTTCATTGTTTTATGTGAAATCAGTATAAAAACGTATTTGTCTTAAAATTATTAATAAACAGTGACGATTTACGATCCTATTCCGATAAGCGATATGCCAAAATATGGATGGGACACCGTCGTTTGTTGCTATTGAAATAAAGTAACTACCTTTAAATAACATGGGGGAAAATCCCCAGTTTGAGCAAATATACATCGGTGTCCGGTCTTCATCTTAACAGAGTCTCTTATTCCGATAGATATGCATCTCTTACACACAAAGAAACTATATGAATAAAATCAAACCACGACGACAAAAATGATAAAAATAAAGAAAAAAAAACAGAAACTTGCCTTTCTCTATCTCTTTTGCTGGATCTACGGTGAGGTCTAACGGGATCAAGGGAAGGCTCTCCACTTGCATTTGTTTGGAGAGGACAAGAACTTGATAATATTGCACTTGTCATTTTTTAAATGAAAAATCGCATTCAAAAACAATACCAAGTTGAACGAAGATTGATTAAACTACATTTGTATATATACCTGTCAGTGAATGCAAGAAAGCTTGTTCGTTTTTTTGTCTTTACTCTTTCCAGCAATTACTTTAATTTCCCTAGACGGTCATTTCTAAACTCGAATCATTATCATTTCAGGCACATCATCCAAGGTAACAAAGTGTATGTAATTTCAGAATCGTGATAAGTAGATTTCGATTCCTACTTTAATTAACTAGCAAATGTACTACATCCAATGGAAATCTACACAGCACCAGCACCAATAACAAAACATAGAGTTAACTATGTAAAAGCAGCTGGGGTTTCGTGGGAACATTTCTGGGATGGAAAAATTTAATTATTTATTTTGATTTCACACTTTTGTCATTTATACATTTTCCTCAGGCACAGCTAGACAACCATCACAGCAACAAAATTTATACATCCACGGGTATTTTAGGACCTGGTTTCTTAGGCTTTTTTGGAAGCGGAATAGTTTTGGAAGTCGTAAGATAAAACATGATAAGTGCAGAAATTGTGCATGCAACGAAAACAAATACAAGATAAAAGTTTATTTTCGTCAGATACGCCATTGTACGTTGTGAAATTGGTGTAAACGATTAGATAAATATGGTCAAACGATAAGAAAGTATTCGATAAACTTTTTCAAATCAGGACATTCTCAAATTTCAGTTCACCACTTTGTGTTCCTGTCTATTAAATTTTCCATTCATTAAAAAAATAAAAGCTCAATGTCGCACTTGATCGGTAAAAAATACTGCGACAAAATCAAAGGACGGCTGTAATTTAACATGATGACCATAATCATTGACAACCAAGAACTTTAGCACGAACAATTATATTCATTTGAAATCACGGTAACTTGATTGTTAACAGTAGAAAAAATTAATAGCATAAGTAGGAAAACACACAATAAATGAATTTTTCTTTTTTCTTTTATTTGACAAACTTATTCTCACTTTCTTCCTCATTATCCCAAAGAAAACTAGACAATGATATTGTTGATTATAATAATCAAGATGAAGATCACAATGAACAAAGAACAGAACTTTCTTTGTGACAGCATCGGCACCCAACCAAAACAAACAAAACACAACTCGAGGAATGAAAAGAAAGAGCAGATAAAGTGGATGATGATGATTCTTTAATGAATAAATTTTGTTTGATCATCTCTCCTTTTCATTTTTTGTCTCTTCTTGCCTTTCTTTTGTTTTTGGGAGTAATTTTTATTACTTTGTTTTTTTTTGTGTTGGTATAACAAAATGTGCACTTTTGTCCAAAGTAGCAAGAGAAGTAGACTTCTTTGCTTTCCGAATTCATTACTAAGATTACAATGAAATAAGTATATATACATATGCAAAACAAAAAACAAATGTTGATGAGACTTTGGCAAAAGAGAAGAAAAGAGGAATGCTAATTTTCTTCCAAAATTTGAGAAAACGAGCAGAATTTGAATGATGAGCCATACACAAGTCTTCAAAGTTTCTTCTTTTTTCTTTGTTTAAAATTTAACAAGAGAGATCTTTTTCTTGGTCATAACATGACAAATGAGAACATTTTTAGAGATTCCATTCCTCTTCGTATTTCTTAGGAAACCTCCCACACAACTGAAACGTTACAACAATAAATAATTGTTTTTTTTGCTCTAGAGAAGCTCTGATTATGACAGTATAAGCATACAAATGTGCATATGAAAGTGGGCCTGAAAATAGAACTAGATTTGTAAAAACTCTAGGTCATGCGAGAACAAAACGGTTTTTTGGAATACAGGCTTATAGTGATCAAGATAATGATGATAGTAAAAGGGAAAATGGGCAAGTTTACTAAATAAATGCGTATTTCTCAAGAACAGAACATTAACATCCATGGGAATAGGACGCAAGTACTGCAATCATTTTATTAAAGACATTTATAAGCTGTTTCATAAGTAATTTGTCAAAACATGAAACAAATTTAGAGAAACTGATCCGAACACGTGGAGGATATCGATTGTATACAAATGTGATTATGTACAACTGTGCCCTGTAAATGTTTCGACACTGATTATAATCAGAATAAAATCATATGACAATTTATTTTGCTTTAGTTGCTTTAAAAGAATAATTATACTTGCTATCTTACTGTATAGATTTGCTGAAAACTTGGACTGTAAAAGTCATGAAAGTGCGTAAATTAGCCAATCTGTGCATACCAGTTCACAGTCCTCCTAGAAGTGGACACCTTAAAGTCATAATAATTAGGTAAGGAAAAACTATGTTAATTAGGTATGTATATCATGTGTGTAATTTGTTTTGGATTTTCCTTGAGGGTAGATAATGTTTTACAAAAGCAAACTTGTCTCAACGAAGATTATAATGAGGAGGCGGAGAAGTAAGATAGAAACCCCCGGTTTTTGACGATCCTTCTCCGCGTACATATGGAATTTCTCCCATTTAAATCTAATAAACATTCCGTTACAAGAACTACTACTATTCTAATCATCAGATTGCATTTTAACCTACAAACATCTTGATCCAAACAAAATGGTTCACCCTACTGCTTTTTTGTCTAGGTTTTCCACGATCTCATACTTCCAGATTATGTAACAACTATAAGTTGTATTCTCTAATGTTTTTTTTTGTTTTTCGATTACTTTTTCTTTCAAAGTCCCACAAGAAAAAACAGGCTATGAGAGTCGCCATGAGTATAAATGATGAGCTTTATCTCCTTTCTATGCTTTCGAAACCTTCAAAAAAAGGGACAAAATTTAAGTCAAAGTCATCCATGTTATTCACGAAGACAAGTGTGTACATATTTTACATGTATGCGATGTGAGGATGATGCAGATCAGATCAGAATCGTCATTTTTCTACTTGACAATTTATTTAGTCATTTTTCTATACCATTCGCCTGTCACAATTTTTTCTATAACTTTCTGTGCTCTGGTTTGATGTCATACAGAAAAATAAAAGCCTCATCGTCACTATCATGATGATGACACGAGCATCGTTCTACTTATTGGAATTTGTTACTTTTTTCTTTTAGTTGCAAAACCACAGCAACGTTAGTATATTCTCTTTTAGTTGGCCATTTTTTTGTTTTACTTTGTCAAAGTCGCCGCGAAAAAAGACCCCTTTCCATTATTTTTCTGAGAAATGTGAACTATACAAAAAATGTACATTTTTTGCTGGCGCTGCACACTCAAAAGCTCATATTTGTCGTAGCACGATGTTGCTTTTTGTGTTATGCGGACCACGTTCTCTGTTGAATAAAATGAGGTGGAACACTTTGCATACGTAATATATTTGTATGTGTGTGTCTGCATGTATTTGCGATTGTGAACATGTTGCTCTCGTCCTTCCTCTAACTCATGATTATCATCATTCTCTTCTGTGCCCCTCTCTTTTCCATCCAGATCGTCATGACATCAGCAAGTAAAAGGAAGAAAACTTATTTATACATATAGCTTTTCATGTAATAAGAAAGCACAGAGGGCACAAACGAAACTTTTTTTTTGCTCAGCTACAACGACAAAGATGATGATAATCATGCAGAGGTTGATGCCTTTCTCCTGTTTTTTTTATTCGGTGGCAATTCCGAACCAATATGGTGTATGGACAGAAGCAGCACCAGCGGCAGGCACTATCATCAGAGCAACAACAAGCGGCACGTCAAAATGGATTCCAATTCAAAAAATGAAAATTTCTCTTCTTCAATATACTGGGAAGAAGGGAACAGAGTGAAAGTGGCACACGAGCTACTCTACCAATTTTACCAACCAACCCTGCCAAAGGGAAAGCAAAATGAGAGATAGAGTTACTGCACATAAAACATATCACACATCTTTTATATTTCTTTAAAGCTTCTGCCACAGCCCAACCAACACATCACTGGGTTTTAACTCTCGTCATCTTCTTTCCCTCTCTTTGGCCATTGTTGTAAATGACGACAGTCTACATATTATACATGTATAGCTGCAAATGTGTGTACGTACGAGAAAAATCAAGAGGAAAACTTTTATAGTGAAAGAAGGGGTTGTGTGTAGAAGGAAGAAGCAATCTGTCTGTTCGGAATACCAATGGAGCTAGAAGCCTGTACCGACTTACATTTCCTCCATTCGCCATCCTTACACACAGAATAAGATTGGTTGGTACCTACTTTCTGCTTATTTTTCACAATGCGAAAGAAAAAGTTTTTATGCTTTTATTCCCTTGCAAAAAAATAGCAAGCTGATGTGCACTAGCGTGTGTGAGTGTTTGAAGAGATTGGAACATCGAAGAATTGTCTAAAAAATTCTTCGTTTCTTGTTGAGTGTGACCCTCATTTCAAACAAGATATAACAAAATGAGCGTATACAAAGTAACAGTAGTACTACTTGCACAACAATGATATTGAGAAAGAATGCAGCCAGATTTTTGGACAAAAATCCCCATTTTTATTACATAAAACCTCAAGGCATTATATCCCATCAGAGTTTTCCACAATGTTTATATACATATGTACGTGTCATTGTGTATGGCATTGTAATGTTCTCCGCCATTCATATTTCGAGTGCTGATGTTACTATTTACTACTGACTGACTGTTAGCAATAAAACATCTTACAGAAGAGGAGGATATAAAAGACCGTTGATAAACGTGTCTTCTCTTTGACATCACATAAAACTGTCCTCTTTCTGTTATATTTTATTTTGTGTACACAAATATTTCAGCATCAGGAAGAATAAAAAAATCAAAAGGATAGTCACTGTCCTTTTGCTTTTTGGTAGTTTTAGTTCAGTGGTTTTTTGGTTTTATTTAATAAGCAAAAAATCAGCAATGGCTTCTACACCAAAATTTACCTCAGAGACAACAGCAGCATAGAAACAGTCTGGCTTTTTGTTACACATTTTTTAGAAAGTAAAATAATTTGTAGTAGTATTTTGAGTCACTCGGGGAACTCTACTTTGCTCTTTCGAAAACGTCTTTCATGAAAACAATGCCATTTTATGGTGCAGTAGTGGTACAAGAGAATTTTTTTATGGCGCTGGCTGTACATTTTATGCAAAGAACATTTTTTGTCTGAAGATATCAGCACACTGCAGAAAAAAATTCTCTTGGGTTGGCATTCCTCATCGCCCTCCTTCCCTTCCTCTTTTTGTGTTCTCTTTGGTAGTGAATTTGAAAAAAGGGAACACGTGAATAAAAATGGAGCTGCTGGTGGAGGAAACATGATATATTGCATTTTTACTTTGTCGATGGAACACTTGTACTTATACACTGTAGAGCGTCGAACTGGCTGAAGGAACTGTTTCTACCGCTTCTTTTGTATCTTCGTCTATATTTCCGAAAAAAAATAGTGAAAAAGTGGTAATATTTATGCGTTCACATATCATCAATCATCAGGAAAAATACATACATGCATTTTCACTGGCTTGCGCACTTCAATTACTTTTGCAGAAATGCGATAAAGAAAAAATCATCATCTTTTCGCCTTTCTGTGGAAAGAGGTCCGCTTTAGCACAACTAGCTTGTCTCCCTGCAACCACTTAATATTTTTTATCCAGTATTTGCCCTAAAAATACTGCATCCAATGAAAGACAAACTGTATAATTGTATCAAGTGTTTTAGAACCTTAAAATATTTTCACCCCGACATGACATCCATTCATTATATTCTCATCATAAAAAATAAGCTAACTGATTGAATAGATAGGATGGGCAGGGTGCTCTGAAGCTTTGTGAATCTTTCCAATTTGAGTTTAGAATAATCTTGATGACGAAGTTGTGATATGGCTGGTTGCGGTTTTTTAGTATGATGACATGCATGGCAGTAGTCATCATCATCGACATCGATCCATTTTCTTAAGTGGATGATATCATCATGTTACCATGCCACGAAACCATTACTATATACGGAAAACGAAGAAAAACATGGTTTGCTTTGCACACAATTTCCATTATTATGGTTGTATGACCGAGTTTTTTGAACATGTAGATAAATAACTTAAGTAATATGAGAAATGATCATCATCATCGTATCTCTTGCTCCCTCAGTTGGTCTTCTCATCATCCTGATCGTGTCAGAGGGAAAACGACGTGGGAAATCAAAGAAAATGAGAGAAGTGAGGCATACGAAAAATATAAGTCGAATGTTCAGATATAGTAGTGTAAGTGTACAGAAGTGGTTGCAGTTGATAGAAAGGACGTGTGATTTGATGGTTGAGCTGGAAGTAGTACAAGTGGTAAAAGACGAGAGCGAGAAAGATGGGAATATTATTATTTTGCTTTTGAGGTTGAAGAGATTTGCTCTCTGGCGTTCTTTTTTATTGTTAGTTCTTGACGTTCAATTCTCTTGACTTGGCTCAAGTTGGTTAAACTGCTAAAGGAGGAGACGAAGACGAATAAGCCGAAGCAATCGAATAAGAAATTGAAGAGACTTGATAAGATTTTTTTTCTCTATTTATTTTCTTTCTCTGCGTTGTCACTCCGCTCGTGGATTTATCAGCAGCACCAGAATAAAATGGAATGGAATCCAATATGATTATATATGCTTTAAAGAGAGGAAAATAAAAAAATGTCAAATCCGAGAATGGAAGAAAAGAGCAAAAATATTTGAAAGAGTTTGAGAAGAGGTATTATTACATGATATTGCTCTCGTCTTAAATTGTATGCATATATTAAAAGAGGATGGATTGGAAGTGTGGGTCGTGGCTATGCACAAAATTCAAAAGGCCTGGAAGATATTGAATTCAAAGTAGTACATGACATTTTTTGCTTTTGTGGTGTTCTATCCATTTTATGTCAAGTGATTGGTAAGTACATTTTCAGTAATTGAACTTAGCCTACTGGTAGGCACTGGTATTGACTTAAAATAAATGACGTTTATAAAATCGTTGCATTACGAGAATCATATGTATAAATATTGAAACATTTATACGAGATAAAAGGCGTGCTTGTACTAATAGCCCTTATTGACAAATGGATTCCCTTATATTTTCGACGGTTGATGTTATGTTAGTGCAATGTACAAATTGTGTACTTGAATCGAAAAAGTCATCCTTTATACAATTGTATAACAAGACATTTAGCATACTACTTGAGGCTCCAAAAAACGGTTTCTTTTCTGATGTTTTTCATGTACTCTTACAAAGATTTATCAAGAAGTAAATGCGAAAACGGGAATATGAGACCCCCTAGCGAACAATACAAAAACGAAAATAACAATGCTTAGATTGCATTTTCTTAACAGTCGGTATACCAGTCTCTTTATCTGCTCTACTACTACTACTAAGTCAAATTTTTAGAATAAACTGTCAGCGTGCTTGAAGACGAAAAACTCAATACAACAAGCACATGAAAGGGAGGACAACGAGGATAAGAGAGTATTTTCTTGTCGGAAAAGTCGAGTTTCTACGACGACCGTAATACCATTAAAGTGAAATGCAACACCAGTAGCAGTAGAACAAAACTTGCGTGCCATTTTCCATGGTCCTACTGGTCCAGTTTTTATCATTCTTCTCCCACATGCCTTACAGATGGACTACTATCTGTATCATATGTACGCCTTAGTTTTACACAGGACCCCGAATATCTCGAACATGGTACTCAGGAAAATTTTAATGCCGCGATACTTTTACTACTACAACTTGCCTTTTCATTATACTCCACAGTAGTGAGATATGACTTAGAAGAACAGTGCTATAATCTCTATAGTTAGTCGATAACAGCTCTGTGTGTATGTCTTATAGAGTTGCATATAATATCAAAAAAACCATAACAAAGAAAACAGAGCAAAAAGACCATGCTTGGGTGAACGTCTAGGAAAACCCTACCCTATGTTGCTGCAGCCAGTATACCCTAGTTTTTATCTTCAATTTTATCGTGTATGCCCATATAAAAGCGGCAACGATATACATAGTCATTCCCCACAGTTTTTGAAGTCGTGTTGCGTCATCATTCTCATCATCATCACCACCATATTACTACTACTGTGCTGTTATGCGAAAAATGTAGCATGCCAGCAGCAGCAACATGAAGCCGGCCCTAACTTGGCATACGCATGCAACTTAGTCATTGCTTGTATTTCTGCAGTCAGCCGACGAGCGAACATAACAATAAAATGCTTAAAACTTCAGCTGAGCAACCAAGACAAGTGTCTCCTAAATACGGTTAAACGAAGAACTGCGCAAACATTATAACTTCGTGCTTTCACTTTTAG
Source organism: Entomobrya nicoleti (assembly GCA_034695465.1). Classification (NCBI taxonomy): domain Eukaryota; kingdom Metazoa; phylum Arthropoda; class Collembola; order Entomobryomorpha; family Entomobryidae; genus Entomobrya; species Entomobrya nicoleti. The sequence goes on along the minus strand of JAQFZG010000188.1, from coordinate 12,060 downwards.
TGGTTCGCCACCAGATGCCAACTTTAACTGATTTCGAATTCCCACAGTGAAATTTTTCATGGAGAACAGGGAAAAACGGGGAAAAGCAATATTTTTCATAATGTTAACACTCATCTTCATTTTTTCTTAGACCTGAGTTCATGGCGATAAACTTTTGGTAACGCCTTGACCACTATTTTCAAAAACAATTATGAAACATTGATACAGAGTAGGTCATATGATTCAACGGCCGCGTACATATGCTTATTTATTTAATGACGGTAAAACACACATCTAGAGAGAAAGGCAAAAACGAGAAAAGACTGACATGGAATATGTTGCAGACTTTGGGCTAAAAATGTAATATCAACCCAACCATACAAAAGCTTAAAAAGAAAGGCATCCAGTAGAAAGATTTTTTCCCACTTTCTCTTTGCATGCCTTTCACCTCTATAAATACATGCTTTTAAATTACACCCTTCTATAACGACAGACAAAGCAAAATGCCGGCGATGCTGCAACTTCACCTTTTTTTAAAGGGGAAGAAAACAAAATGTTTCCTGTTAAAAATGGGATCTGTTTCACTTGTAAAATGTATATTATCTAAACTGATCTTGAGCCCACATCATCAACTAAGAGGTATACAGTATAGGGATGGTGAATTAACGAAACGTAAATAAATTTATGCATGCAACACAGTGAAACAGTTATTGCACTCATTTTCTCATTTAGCTGGTTCAGTTTGACATAGTAGGTTGTAGTTTTGTCGTTCACTAGCTTCACAATTTAATATATTATTTTTCTTTAGCTTACGGCCATGATAACTTAAAGGGAAAGAGGGAATAAAATTAATAGCATTTGAGACTATGTAACATGTATGTGCGAATTGCGACAAATTTTATAACGCTTGCAGCACACACATTGGTCCCTCCATTAATAAGTTAGCTGAGGGAGGGAGAGTTTTTAATGAGTTTAGTCAGAACAGGAGTATTAATACTCGTACGAAGAGGGAAAGAAAAGCGTAAATCTAGATGATAATTATAGCACACAGTAGCTTGCAAAATGAAGCACTACGGTTGAAGGATAATGCTGAATTGTTGAACTGCCATTACCACCTCCTATATTTTTTTCTCCCTGTGCAATTTTAACGAAATGATGATCGTCGAGGGTCAGAGCCTGAGTTTAAGAATTTTATAAATATCCCTTTCATCTTTATTTTCATTTACTTCCTTTCTTGAGCCGGACTAGGTGTACACACTCAACATAGCTACTCGAAGAAAATACTTGATTATTTTTGTCGCGCAAGGTTTCCTCTCGTTAGAGTATCAGCTACTCGACTTGCATGGATGTGTATGGGCATACAAATGAATGAAGGAAATGGGCAAAGTAAGATCCATAAAAACCATCATGCATATTTACTGGGACTGCTAAAAATAGTACCACTAAGAGTAAGAGGAGAACAAAAGAATCGCCTTTTCTGGTTACTAAACTCCTGCTACTCTCTGCCACTGCATCTACCCGAGCCCAATCATAGGATGGAACAGGTCCAAGTTTTTTCTTTGTTTTTATGATCGTGTGGTTTGCAGTTACTGTCCCTAAAAGCTACCACTGGGACTAGCTGAAAGTCATTTGGATTGTTTACATTACGAAACGATGGTGATGAGGAGGATATTATGTATATCAAACGAAAAGGAAAGTAAATTCAGCAGTCAAGTTCATTTTGGGTTTGGAAGTTGGTTAAGTACAAGTAAAGTATGTAGACTAATTCAATAACGGTTTTTGGCGCGTGATTTTGTATGCAGACTTCGTAGTATGTTTAGGCTATATGATTGTTATATATTCTCAAAACATCTAGACTACTTATTTTATTTTTTAACAAAAATATTTTACAAGCAAGCAATTGTGAACAGAAACCATTACTTCTTTGTGTTAATGTCGACAAAGGCTGCGTTTTAGAGAGCATACTTAGCTTTTAATATAAATTCCATCAAATGGTGAGCATATGAGTTTGTGTACTTTATTTCTCTTTGAGTTTTTAATGCAGAAAACTGTAATTAATTTTAAGTGAAAAGATAAGAGTAAGTCACAAAATAAATAAATCTGTTAAAAAAGTCCCAGGATGACAAGTACTACACAACAACGCCTCAACAATTACTCAGTTGAAAATTGCATTATTGTAAAGTTATTGTTTAGATAGTAGACTTTTTTTCTTTTAGATATCAAAATTTTTCAAATACTTAGGTGTCATGCAAAGAATAATATAGTTTGTATAGATCATCTTTGTTTATAACATTCATTCAAATCCATCCAACCAGTTAGGCAATATATATGTATCAATTTGTAGTTGTACTCGGACAACCATCTAATTTTGAGTCGAAAAAGTTGGTCGTTGACCTAAAATTGACATGGGTTACCTGATTTGACCTGGGTCACATTATTTGACCCAACTTCAATAGAGTTCATCTTTTGGAACATGTTTATTATCAATGTTAATGCGCATAAATCATGCTTTCATATTTTAGTTAAAGTATAGTATAAAGCAAAAGACAAAAACAGAGTTTAATGAAAGCAAATAAAGGGAATGGGTTTAACTACGGCAATTTAATGATCTTACGATTCGTTTTGTATTGGTTAGTAGCAGCTAGTATTTAATAAAGAGATAGAGAGATAGAGAGAGTGTGACATACACAGGATAACGGGTCATGCCCATCATCTCCCCGAAGTAATCCGTCATAGCAAACATGGTGTGGCCGGTATTTGAACAGGACAGTCTTCGTTACAAAAACAATTTTAGATTGTTTTATTTCTGTTGCTGGTAATGTAAAAAGCTGGTTGTGTCGTTATTATAATGCCGGGTCTTGTGCTCAATTAAAATAATTAATGTTTCTAAATTCAAGTAAAGGCAAGCACAGTTATTTTTGAAAACTTTATATATTATGTTCAATTGCTGCTCGAAAGATATGTGGTTGCGATGATTATGAAAGATAAAAAATCAGCCAATTTTGTGTTGATGCGTCACTCTTGTGAATTTGACAATTTCAAGACTTTTTAGGAAATTTATCCAGATATCGGGTTAATTATTTGGCACATTGAGACAACCGCCTCATTTGACACGACTGGGATAACAACGGAGATTATTTATATTAATAGTACTATTAGTATATTTATTGGAGGAGTTAGTAATGGGACGTTACAATAAATACTGATTTTCACCACAGTAAATTTCAACCAAGAACAAATAAGATTTATCCTGTTGCCATGGTGGCATGTAGCAAGATGTTCACTGTTCGTTTCAATGTCACCCAAACATTTTGACATTACTGGTGAGTTCGAGAGTGTTGTAGTTACAGATGCCGAAGATAGTAGTTGATGTACAATTTGCCAAAACTCATTAATCGGCTTAAGAGCATCCGGTGGCTTTCGGTGCAAAAAGTGTTGCTGTTGATGACGGTGAACAATATGTGGAGGTATTTTGAAACACATTTTCCTTTCTTTCTGTCTCAAAATATAGTTATTTTTAATCATATAGGTATTTGTGGTCTTGGCAGCATCATCATTACAACCACAACAGAATTCTGACATTGTTGAATATTTTCTTAGTCCAATTCTATTTGTAGTTAGAAGAATACATTTAGAGTGACGCCAGGTTCTAGGCCAAGTTCACATAGTATTGTGTTGCCGGAACTGATTTCCCTTTTGCGTTGGTGATACTATATAGCTATTTTTCTGGAAATAAATTCAGATTTGTTTACATGGAGTTACTTCGATATTCTTTTAATATTATTTACTATTTTTTAGAGTCAAGAGCAAATCAACAACTATTTTATCTTTTAAATACCATAAATATATATACATCATTCTCAGCGATGCTTGGAAAATGTGACCACAATTAATCGTTTTGGCTTAACAATACCTAGATTGGTACAAGTTCATGCTTACATTTTATTTGCAGTTGCATTCGATAAATAAATAATGACTGTTATGAGTGAGTAGTACTTTACACTAAAAGCAGATTTATCTACTCACGTTACACAGTTTAATTAGCAGGATTTCCATTGAACTTAATTAAACAGAAGTTACATGAATTTGTGAAATTTTGAAAAGCAACAGCAAGAGTAGCAACTATAAACCAGGAGAATTATTTTTCTTTAACATAAGATATATTAACATCAGAATGCTCTGAGAAACTATTTATTCCCACGGTTCTTTTATGTTAAAGTTGTATGCTTACACTTGGTAATGAGCATTTATTTCATCTTTTTGTGAGTTTATATAAACTCAAAATTGTATGTTTGTATCTTCTGTGTAGCTGCAACTTTCTCTCATGAATGAATAATGAAATGTGAGATTTTATTGTTGCTATTTTCGTTCTGATACTGTTTCTTTTGAGTTTGTGACTTGATCACATTTTATCAGCTGCTGTTTATCTTTGTTACTTTTTCTTGATGAAATATAACCAGTAATAGCAATATATGTATATATATTTAATATATGTAATAAATGTAAATATGTTTGTATGTATAAACTATTTTGTCTTGAGTTTACTTAGTGCTCCCTCAAGACAATTCACAGTAAACAAAGAAAACAGAGTGGAAGCAAGAAAATTAAATATGCTATCGTTTTTCCTCTTCCTCCGCCATTCACTTTTTGTTATATTGCATCTCATTTTATAGAAGTGGAGAGAAAAGATAGTGAAGTAAAGATGTTGAGGGAGACAGTGAAACAAAGTTTTTGCAATAAAAAAGGGTAGAAAGTTTAAAAGAAAAAGTAAGGCTGGAGAAAGAGAAAAACGGAGTTGTATCACCAACGATACAACCAATTAATGTTCTGTACTAGTTGCAAAACCAATTTAACATTTTGGTTTGGCAAGAGAAAATGAGAGGCAGAACTGATGTATGACTGGAGAGGAAAGAGAAAAATTGGAGGATATATGGAGAGTGGACGAAGAGATAATTTCTAAGACGACGAAACAAGATTCGCTACTTCCAGTAGACATTGATGTGAACGCATTTAATGTAATGTATGTATGACTTTATTCTATTTATACATATATACTTTTTTCCTTGTAGAAAATCAGTCAACAAGTCAGCAAATAATTTTTGAGTCTTAATACAATAAATTTCTGGAATGGTCACGTTGTTTCTGTTACTGTTTTTGTTGTATACGCTATTTCGTTTTAAATTCCCGGTATTGTTTAAAAGTTCCACGAAGGAAGCCTCGAGCGTGTTGGTCATGTATCCTCATCAAAAGAATTTTTCTCTAGACTTCTTATTTCTTTGAATTTGTTGTTAAAAAAGAAATATTTCTCTCAAAGGAAAATAGGCCGACGAGAAATCACAAGTAAAAATATAAATATAATGAAGAGAAAACTGTAAAAAATTGTTTACGTTTGCATGTGGATGTGAATTTGCGCATAATATTTTTGAGTTTGTCTTATATTTACGATCCCTTTGTGCTTATCCTCTTTCTGCTGAGGGACACACGTTGCAATATCAACGCATGGAAAGATAAAATACGTTGTATCTGCAATAAAAACTAGTTTCACTGTGGTAGCAATAGCAACACAAAATCTTAGTGTTGGATTTTTAGCAAATATTATATGCATACATGTTTATGAATAACCACTGGTGGTATGGTGCAATCAGTATGTGATACAGATTATCAAGCAAGCTAAAAGTAGCGTGCACACCCATATAGCAAACTCAACAAAAAGTAATCCAAATGAAAAACAAGAAATCGACCTATTGCCAATCTGCAGCGTGTCTTTCGTTGATTTTTCTGCATAGTTTCGGCGAAGATGGTGGCAACAAAACTACTGAAACTTGGATTTAAAGTTTTTTTCGCAGAATACAACCTACAGAAAATTCAATGATATTTCATGAGATGATTACATTACTATATTGTTACAATCTTCATACATATGTATATTTTCATGTGTATATTTGAGTGGCCTGATTTAAAATTATAGTTCGACTTTACTATTACCATCTTTTTACTGTACCAGAAGCTTAAATAGTTCCGCCAACTAAACTGTGAAACATGTTGCTCTTTTTTAGTTTTCTTCATGCTATCGCTCTTTTCGCTTTGCCATTCAACGCAAAAAATACACTGTTTTTTTGTAAAAAATTGAATAGAAAAACTTTCTTACGCATATTTAGTACATTTTTTTACTGTGCAACACTTACATAAAAATACCTTTCTCCTCTCTGTATTACAGTTTTCCTTAAGTTAAGATGTCATGATGAAGGCACGAGCAAATTTTTGTGAAGATTTGCATTAGTTTTCTTTTATTTTGAAGTTCAAAATAGAAAAAAAAGTATTCTAGGCGATTATGACAGTTTCTTTTTTAAGGAAAGTAAGGTCGCCACTTTTAAAAGTTTAGGCTTCTTTACTCCCACAGTGAAATTTCTCATGAGTGTAAATACGCGTACTGCTAATATGCACCGGCTCAACCTTTGTTAACTATGTATATATATACGTATTGCATGAATTGGGAAAATTAACCAAAAGCCGAGCAGCAAGTGGAAAAGAATACAGCTGGTGAGATAGGGCGATTTGGTGAAAAAGAATCCAACTCCAACGCCGTTTTTTAACATTTATAAAACGGACTGGGAAATTTTCTAAGTAGTTTTTAAACCATATCTGCCAGAACTGATGATGGTGAGAAATACAAACAACAGTATCATCAGTACTAAAAGTCGCTGGTGAAAGTGTCTGCTCCGTGATTCAGAATTAGCAGAAATATGCGTCACTATTCCGTCATGGAATGATGCGTCCTTATAAACGTCCTAGACAGACAAATCAGTCATTGCTTTCCCAATTACACGATAGCCAAATAACTGCGTTAGAGTTATAATTAATTATTTTGACTAGGACATTTGATTAATTCACAAAATTAATTTTATCTGATAACTCAAAATACACGTCAGACTGACAGCCTTTCACAAATGCGACTAAATTCTATCTTCTTCGCTCTCTATATCTCTCGCCAAACATGCCCAAAACTAGAAAACGTTTCGCCAGTAACATCTGACGAACATTAGATAAGATAATATAGAAGTAGTAGTAGGATGAGGCGATTGTAATGTTTTTTACCAGCATTGTTTTTGTTAGATGACCATTGACAGTAACTAGGTAAAGTGGAATATTGGAATAGGACTGGTTCAACGGTTTCGTAAAATTGGCTCGTTGAAATGTTAAGCTTCATGTATTATAATAATACATTTCTTTAGAGAAATTTAAATATATCGTACAACTGGTTTCTACCCTTCTTAATTGATTCGTTATAATAATAAAAATTAAAACGTGAAAGCTTTCACGTAAATAATACACTCTTTCATGCAATTTCAAGAAAATTAGATTGTAGTATTTTTGGTGTTTCGGGGGTTGTGGTTGTCACTATCACTGTGTGGAGTCGTGGGAGTCAAATCTGAAAATTGGAGCTTAGTACTTTCTCGTTATATAATGCATTACCATGGATTAAAAAATCATTTTAGGCATACACGAAGTTCAAAACTCGATGCATGGTGTTGATCTACATCGCAGGCAACATCACTGCCATTAAATGAATTTGTAGGGTTGCTCGTAATCTAAAAATCTCCAGTAAACTCTTAAGTTAAGAAGTAATGTACGTATGTAAATAGTGGCCATGCAGTGGGCACTTTCACTAGCTGGAAAAGGAGGTAACGGGATTTACCAGGAAAAACCTCTCGTCCACTTCTTAGTTGGAAAAATGTGAACTGCTAATGTTGCTACGCTTCACCATACTAAAAAAAATACAAAGATAAACAGAACATGGAAGCGACTGCTCCACTTTCCATATCTTCCTTTTCCATGCATCCCTGTTTTTCTACACGACCACAACACCAACGAAAAATCTTGATAATGATGATAATACGAATGATTACTAAGCGGAAGTAGTCAAAAAAGAACGATTGTAAGGCATAGGAAATTAAGTATGTTCGTGTGATTCTCTTTTACGAATGCAGCATCATTAACGAACATAGAAAGCCGAAAAGGAGGAGAAATTCGTAGTATTATTTCTAGTTTCCATTTCGGTCATTATTACAGCGTTAAAAATCTCCGTAAACTGCCCGAGGGCTACACATGTTTTGTAGAAGTAAAAGCGGTATCACGAAGGACTGCGGTTAGTACCATGCAAGGTTGTTTCATGACCAATAAAAGTACTGTTGATGTTGTTTTGGGAGAACGCCTTTTCATTTTTGACTTTGGCCATAAAAAGGAGGAAAGGGCACGAGAAACTATTCATTTGTATGACTCCTCGTCTCTTTAAGATTTTATAACTTTTTTCGTGCAAACAGATGCACCCATTGGCATCATCATAATATGGAAAAAAACACTACAGCAGCGGTTATGTGGCCACATAAAAATTTTTTTGCTTCACATCTTCCCACGAAGAAAACAAAAACTTTTTATGTACTTTGTAAATGTTAGTATGTGACTTGTGAGCATGTCACTACAAGTGGGTCTTCGAATGGTAGTGGGTGACCTGATGAGGAAAATATACATAGTACGACAAGTGGCCTAACTCCGAGCGGCTACCAATGTAGTAATAAATTACTATACAGACGCAAACTGATAAGCTTACTTAACATTATAAGTGTAATGTACGCACCGCACTTTTTCCTCCTTCACAACATACTTTATAGGATTACTTGTTTATGTTAGATGGCTAACAGTACAGGCAAAGAAGAGAAAGCGTGTAGTCTAAGAACTTTTTTTTTATTCATTGTTTATAGTTTATATAGTGGTATGTCGTAAGTGAAAGTAATAAACTATTATGCAGACTATGAAATAATCCGTGTTTATGATGATACGTTGTAGACCAGGCTTTAAAAGAAAAATAAACACTGAGGCCATAGGTTTGTGAAGTCCTCTACTGTAGCTCTAAGACAGAGACAGACGTATGCTATTAATTTCGAATCGAAATTGAGAAAATATCTTTGTAAAACCCACATTTTGTAGTTTTTGGTATTATGCCGGTACCACTCAAAACAAAAAAACTTCAAAAGGTAAAAGGTATTCATGATTCAGTCACGAACGACTTAGTACAAACTTTCCATAAACAAAAGATACATCCGTCTATTTTGACAGAGTGTTTTTTTGTTTTTAATATATTTTCTTCTATTGATTATCTAACAATGATACTGGTTACCCAGTATGCAAATATCTTAGGCGTAAGCAGATTCATTTTTTACAACGCACTTACAACAACAGTATTATTAGAATAAAAGTTCTACTAACACTACTGTCTGGTAGTGGGCCTTAAACTGGGAGTTGTCTCGTCGCGTTGTACAATAATTTAGATTCTTCACTTTCAGTGGGAGTTCTCTCCTACGTGTTGTTCCTTGATATATTTCCTATATTCCAAGTACGACTCTATTGGTGAACCCTTTCCTAGACAAAAATCTGTTTGTGTGCAGATCGGAGTTCAGGATGGAAACTTTGATTTATGCCCTTCTTGCTGTTGTTGAGTTCTATTATCATTCACAGTAGAAAAGAAGTAAAATACAATAAAAATAGAAACAAATTGTGCATATCACTCTCAAATATCACTCACTGAAGCTAAGCAAAATGCTTACTTTCGTTGAATATTTGAAAGTTTTAAGCAGAAAAAAGTTGAACAGGTAATGATCATGATGATTATCGATCAAATTCCATGCCATGAGTTTCAATAGACGAGAGAAGATTTTGGACTCAAGTAATGTATTTAAATTTAAAAGTTCAGTTTGATATTATTTGTGTAAAATCAAAGATAGTTTGGATGAATAGAACACAAGTTAGTCTGTATAGAATATCTAAAAACTTATATGCGTCATGATTATTAAGAAAAGCTATACTTGCAAAAAAGTATTTTACTGTATATGTGGCTATGGTTTTTTTGCTCAGGAAATGTACAAGAAGCGTAATGTAACTTTGCTCGTTATATATGTCCGATAATGATTAAAAATACTATGCGAAGCGTTACAGTCCGCATTTTCTGTACAGTTTCATTTTCTCTAGGTTTCTTTTGAAACATGATCAATGAAGTTTAGAAAACGCGGGGGGAAAGTGAACATTAAATGTGATATGTAATGTAAGTATCCATTTTATGGGGTCCATGGTAAATTAACTCTGTGTTACACTCTGTTTAGAAAGTATTGCAACAAAAGAAACAAACAAGTAGAGAAAACATGAAAAACTATGAAAATTTTATTGGACATTTTATTTTACTGAAGACCAGTTTATGAGTACAATGTAAGTTAAAATTAGTTGCCTATATTTTGTAAAGAAGTTTTACTAAATACGCCCCTAAATTTTTGTGTTCTGGAAACAGCATTAAAAATATTGACGCGTATCAACGGTATGGCTATGTGTGCAATACTTTTTGAACGGAGTGTATTTATGGCAGTGTTTATGACTGGAAAATATTGGCACCACACCTCTGTCGTTATTCTCCTTCATCTTATTTTTTGGCAAACGGTGTTTTTATTAACACAACAAGCAAAAAGAAGGCCACTGAGAACCCGACATTTTTTGAGTGACTGAGGCCAGTTAACCACAACGATATACTATATACAGAGGAAAGCAAAAAAACTCGGTTGCCTTCATTTTATCCATTAACAAGGATTTTATGGTAGGATATTTCTAATACTTTAAAAGATTATACTTTGCTTCGGGGATGTTTCCCATAATTTCAGTTCACAAATGCTCCTTCGATTACTCTTTTATAGATAGTTACATCACCACGGTAGCTTTGTTAATTCTAGCTTAACATCGAAAAAGTTGAATTCTATGAGCCCTACAACACATCTTTTTAGTGGATTGAAGCAACATATTCAAATCTGATCGGGAGGGATCGAAGGTTAAATTCCATAAATTAGTGTATTGTCATGTACATAAATGCTAGGCTGTTCAATTTATTTGAGTTTGCCATCAACGGGGAGAAATTTATCTGATATCTGCTAAAGAGCTGTGACACCTTAAAACAGCTTACTTAATATAAAAGAAGATTTCAATTTCAATTAATCGAGTGTTTCTTGCTCATTTGCATCAACAAATTACATATTTATATCATTTATTAGATATTACGTTGTCGCGACGAAGTGTTAACGAAACCTCGAGAATTATACGTATGTATGTTAAAAATACGTGACTTGAGTAGCAACATTACTACTGATGTTGGAATAATCAACAAGTACATCGGTTTATTACAATTGCGTATGGTCATCAACAAACACCAAGTAAGGAAAAAACACCTCATGCGTGACTTTAATTCAAGATATATAACTTGCTCTAAAGCCATGGAAACACTTTCAACTGAGGGATTTCGATTTCTGCCACAGATAACCTAAAAGATTAACCGACTTTGAAATGATGAGTTCTAAATGTCCGTAATGTTTTTTGTAAGTTGATTTAAGTACCTGTCATATGACGCTCTCCTTATTCTATCGTGCCTTTATTTATGCCAATGTATATGAAAAATTACAACAATTTTCATTGGCACTTATTTCTGTTGCACATATGCATCTTACAATCAGGAAAGAATACGTTGTCAATGATAATGATTCTGCACTGCAGATTTAGAAAAATTGCACTGACAAAGTCGCAATTCTGTAGCGCATACTTTTGCTGAGCAGGTACAAGAAGGAATGTACACGTATGTGCACGTTCAATATACAACGTTTTTCGTCGAAAAAATACCCCTGTACAAATATTACAGGTCCCTGAGGTCCCCTGAGGCCAGTGCATCTTGTAGCGAAAAATCTAGAAGTAGCAGACCTATATACGAACAGTTAGACAAGTGGAAAAGTATAGAGTACTGAACTTTTTGTATTAGCAGTAAAAGTAGTAGTAGCAGTAAAAGTAGTAGTAGCAGTAAAAGTATTGTACATTTCACCGAAGCGATGATGATGGTTTTAATATTAAATAATAATACGGTTGACATCAAGAATCGGGTTACGGCTGAACCTTTTCCCCATCTACAAAGCATTATCGATAGCACGCGGATTCCACGTCGAACAAAGCGATGCGGAAATCCCGTCATGTATTGTGCGTCTAGTATATGCAGCCATATACCAC
>JAQFZG010000187.1:0-43760 GCA_034695465.1 Entomobrya nicoleti | reverse complement strand
TATATTTATAAAGCAGTGTAATAGATGCATGCATGCAGTTGTACATGTATTCAAGATTATGCATTTTTGAATTATTTCCAACTGCTGCTGAATATGATGCCGGCTTACTGCTTCTTCAATTACAATTGCTGGTTCCATTTACAGTATGTCCAGTAGTTGCTCATATAAGCGTGGGTGGTTATTAGCTTGGCTTATTACGTAAAATACCAAATGTGCATTTAGATGTGTTCATGCCTGAATTTTAAGGTATCGTGCTTATAAACTTTATTCATAATTTTTACATCAAGAGAAAAAAGCACATGTGTACATTTTCAAATCAAAGTGACAAACTTGCAGTTTTTGTATACGTTTAAGTTTAAAATAAAAAACTTTTAGGACAAGTAACATCAAAAATGCCTCAAAGCATTTTACTTTGATTACAACCAATGCTCAAATTTTTGGGAGAGAACTGCATCATTAGTCATTAGCATACTTATCCCAGATAGCCCTCCCCTAAATAAGTTACTCGTTCCAGTTGTGTAAGCTCGTCCCGGTTCATGGAATAGGCCAAAGGCCATGACTCAAATTAATTAGTCGAGTTCTGCTGTAAATAGGCACACTCACAGTAGTTTTCTATGAACGAGTTTGGTAAAGCAAGTGAGTTTCTTTTCTAAACGAAATCAGTTCAGTATAATTTCTCAACTAAAACTATACCGAGAAAGTAAGTAATCAAGAAGGGCATGCCAATTTAGCTGCGACTCGATTTTTGTGTTTTTACTCTATTTTACTAAAAAGGTTTGGTTTGCATTCGTTCAGGAAATAAATCACTTCTATGTGTGATGGGAATACTGACATATTACTGCGTAACTCGCGTTTAGGTTTCCCCGGCACATTGGGTACACATATTCGTTTGGTCAGGTGCTTATTTGTTCTAATAATAATTTTAAGCAGTCAAAACTTGTGTACCTAATGGAAGTGTTTAGCTCATATTATGTAAATTAAAATTACATTTAGAAATTACTAAAATATTTGTGCAAAAGAATATTTCATTCCATCATGGTCGCATAAATTGTGACCGTTAAACCCAAATCGTGTAAGAAGCTTATGTATAATTACCACAGGTTTAAATTTATAATTAGTGGCATTCTTGTTTGAGGAAGCCTAAAAGATGATTGGATTGTTTTGACTATGTATTTAGGAAAACATTATACTTGTTAAATAAGTAAAATTTGTGAAAATTTACCAACAAAACAAAGAATGTTGTCCGAAACATATCCGGAAGTTTGAGCATACTTTTAATTATTCAACTGTTTGATCTATTTAAGTTTGAAACGCCATATCATGCTACCTTCCAATTTTAGTAAACATTTTCCATGTTCGATGGGTAGCTGTCATAATATTTATTGAAGGAATGATCTGGGACGACATAAAATATCATTTATTTGAAATCCTTATTAGGCCATAAAATGGAATTACAATACATCTGCAACAACCGGAACATATCATTTTTATATAGTCTAAATGAAGCGTCCAATATAAATCTATCAAATTATAGTTGTAATCTGTTGTAAAATTATTCATCCGGTTATACTCCGCAATCCTTTAGTACAAACACAAATCCAAGCCATTAACCCAAACTATGAAGGAACGTTCAGTGGATTCATGTTTGGAAAACTTGTTTAAAGAGGTATGGTCAAAATGTAACAATAATAAATTGAACAAGATTATAGCGTGGCTGGAGAAACTAAATTTGTTTGTGGTAACCACCCATCAACCGTTTTAAAAGTTATCTTACGAAACCATCAGGAATCTGACGGTTTTTGTCAAGACAGGTTGAGCATTAAAAGGGTGATGATAGTTAAGACCGTAATATATCGAACTTAGAAGGGTATTTCACAGAAAAGCTGCTAATGAAAGTTTTTATGTAATAGAATGCGAATATATTACTTTACTTGTGACCGTATCTTATTATAAAAGCTTTCCAAATACTCAGCTTTACCCATTCCAGGTAACTGAAATATAAAACGACGTAATACCAACTTGAGCATATTCAGTATTAATAAAAGAGGATCTAATATAATGATGTATAAAGATAAGCGTTATGGTTATTTCAAGTATTATTGAAAACCATATTTTTCTTAGATGGATTTACATGCTAAGTAGATTAGCTTTTAAACGTCAATTATGATTTTATATTTTTTTCTTATCTAGTGAACATTAGAAGAGTTATGAAACAACGCTTATAGTTGGTACATAATTTATCAAAGAAATTCCTAAGGTCACATATATGTAATATCCTTTTCGAGGAAAGCTTGATTAGTCGGCAAAAAAGGATTTATTAAAAAAGTCTATTACTGTCGTCGTGTAAATAGATAGAAGTATGCATGCCCTCTTTCAATTGTCATATCCATGAACACCAAAATCATAAACATTCACTCTGCAATAAAATTATTAATTCGGTGTGTCCACTCCGTCGTTTTAGACAAAAGCGTCGTTCCAGCCCATAAAGCGAAAGTCGGCGCTTTCTTCGTTTTCATAATTTATATAAAATTAATGGATTCGATATGAAAGAACATGTAAGCGAGCGAGTTTTAAAAAAGCGGATCGAGCAACCAAAAGCTTTCATAATATTTCTAAACCATTAGATAATATTAGATTTTCAACAAACATCTCTCGTAACTAGCTTATCTGAAATCTAAAGCCTTTTTTTGCGCAGGATGGCAACGGACAAGGATGGGCAATTAAGAGTAAACATCAATAAATTAATTAACTATGTTGAAAGAAATACTCGAAAAGTTATAGCCCTAATGGAAATTATAAAAAGGTCATTTGAGTTATACAGTTTTCAACCAGCAAGAAAGCCACATACCAAATCGCTCGTTAAAATGCTTCTTTCATCACCAAACAGTAAAAAAGGTCTTTTACCTTTACTTCTTTTGTCCCACAAAATATTCGATATTTGGAATATCCTTCCCTTCAAATTTTCCCAAAAAGACCAACGATTTCATGTGAAAAATGGCTCAACTCTAAAAAGAATTCGCTACAAGCTAAAATTATCCATTTTATTCACATTTCTCAGCTTTCTCCAAACTTTACACATTTGGAAGGCAATTTCAGTTCCCCAATTGCTCCAATGTTGGTTCTACATATTATTCGCAAGTTGTGGCTGCTACACTCTTTACGATCAGTTGAATAATTCACAGGATATTGCAGCAGTTTTAAATGGAATGTTGGATTTTGAACGAAATCAAAAACAAGGTAGCCAAATAAACTGAAACACTTAAGCATTTTAAATCAAATGTAAAATTAACAAATATTCATTATTTTTTTTCAGATGACAGCTTTGCCACAAAAACCACCAACCTTCGGAAACGTTTATGCATTCCTCTCATAAAAACCCTGACATTCGCAGGAACATTCATCCCAGTCATTGGTCAAGTCTCCTTTTTTCGTCGACCTTGTGTCCCAATTCAACCCGGATTTCTGTTAATTTCCCACTGCATTTCCACCGATCTTCTACCGTCTACCTCCCCATTTTACACCAATCCCATCCCCATACCTCCCAAACTTATAATGCTTTTCCTTTCCCTATTCACCATTTCCTCACGAGCTTTCATGCTTAACAGTTTCCTTTCCCAAATGTGCATTGGGCTTATCATTAAACCCTACTGCTTACATTCCTACATCCTTCTTGGTACCCAACTTTGTTGCAAGTTACCCCATTCCTCTTTAAAATCCCTGGCAACTGTCATCTCTACTTCGCACGGAAATTTTAAACTTGGCTGTCAATTTTTCCGACACCTTCAAATTTTAATTAAGAACTACAATCAGGTTTACAAACGGAGCACGGTTTGCGTGCTTATTTTCATAATTTGTGAGGCAACATTAAGCATGTATGCTTGCATAAGTCTTGGTCGGTTTTTACCACCGGAACGACGTATCATTTTTGGATACACAGCTCTCAACATGTTTGTCTGTGTTACCATTGTGTTTGGTACACTAGCTGGGATATTCGAGGAATCGAGCAAGTTTTTGGAACAGTTTAAACGCAAGTTTAACAGGCAGTTTATTGGGAAGAAAGGGAATAGAAAATTGCTACGAAGCTATTTCCCATTGAGTATATCGGTAGGTGATGCAAACTACGTGGAAACAAGTACACCACTAGTATGTCAGCAGATGATTATTGAACAGACTGTTAATTTAGCACTGGTGGGCTAGGGACAGATAAAGTGAGTTTAAAAAAGCATTATGAAAATTCAATCTTATTTGTACTTTATCTGGTTTAAATAAACGCATCATAGGATTTTGGAACGTTTAATTTTAACAAGTATAATTTGGGAAAATGACAAGATTGACTGCTTAGTAAACAGAACCAATTACTAAATCCAATGTAGTAGTTTTAGTAATCCGAAAAAAATGGACCCGCACCAAAAAATAATTAACGACACACTCTAAGTTTAAATCGATCCAATTTAGGAAACAATTTCCGTTTCCACATATTCAATATTCCTATAAGATTGGTGGACTTTTCCAAAGTTGCTGCAGTGACAGGTTCTAATGTACGGATAGGTCTGTATTTAACATAAGTAATAATAAGCCATTAAAAAATTTCAACTTCTCATCATGAGTCCGAACTCTTTTTTGGACAGGTAGAGCATAAAAAGGGTTGGTATAATTAAGGCTATAATATATTGAATGTAGAAGGGTATTTCACAGGATAGCTGCTAAAAGTTTTATTGTAATTGAATGCGGATATAGAAACATGTCTGTAGCCATATGTTATTTTAAACTAGTTTAAATTACTCAGCTTTAGCGTACTATTCTATGTAACTGGCATATAAAACCACGCAATGTCGACTTGAGCAAGTATTTGCACTATGTTGATGATACTGATAAACTCTCTTTTCAAAAAGTTATTCAATATTAATGTAGTGGATCTAATGGATGAGCTGAAGATAACCCTAATGTTAATTTCAAGTAATAAAGAAAAAAACGATTTTTTAGTTTGATTTCCATGCTAAGTAGACAAGCTTTTAAAAGCGAATTATAATTAAATAATGAAATTCTCGATTTTATCGTATCTAGTAGCCATAAGAAGGGTTATGAAACAACGCTGATAGTTGCTACATAATTCACCAAAGATATTCCAAAGGTGACATATCTAAAATAGCGTTTTTACACTCAAACCTCGATTAGATGGTTAAAAAGACTTTATTACAAACTTATGTTACTTATGCAACCTGAGCTTCTGCATGCCTTCTTTTAATTCTTTCAAAAGTATGCACGCTCTCGTTTGATTGACATATATACATGACCACCTACTCATAAGCATTAATTTAGCTGTACAATTATTTATTCGGTGATTCCATTCCGTCGTTCGTCGGTAAAAGCGTCGTTCCGGCTGATAAAGCAAAACTCGGCACTTTCTTCTTTGTAATAATTTATTCGAAATTAATGGATTCGATATGACAGAACAAGAAAGCGAGCAAGCTCAAAAAGGCAGATCGAGCAACCAAAATCTTTCATAATACTTTTAAGAAATAGAAATAATAGAAATACTCAAAAAAATGTTTGTACTAATCGAATTTTAAATGTAAATACGCTTTGCTATTGGTTTACTAATTTACATTTTGTAATGAAAAGGAGTCTTACTATTTTATCTCTGAACTAATGTCCAAAGTTCAAGATTCCCGGAAATGAAAAATGAGTCAAATCTTAAACAAATTTGCCAAAAACTCCTACTTTCCATTTTATTCACATTTCTTAGCTTTCTCTAAATTACATATATTCAAGAGCATGATATAAATTCGAATGAAAGATAGTTATATATTTAGGTAGTTTTAAGATATCAAGGCACATAAGCCCTGTAAACATATTTAAAGATTAAACTGAACCTAATATGTATTCATGTAAATTAAAAAATATAAAGCTTGTCTACTTGGGCTACAAATTTGCATAAAAAATTGAACGTTTTACAATTTAACAAGTTTAATTTGATAAAATTACCAGATTAACTGCACACTGAACAGAGCCAATTACTATATCTAATGCTGTCGTTTTAGTAATCCGGAAAAGTAAACCTGCCTCCAAAAATAATGGACGACATGCGCTAAGTTTGCATCGATCCATTTTAGAAACCAATTTCCGTTTCCATATATTTCTGAAAACGTTGGTAGACTTTTTCAAAGGTGCTGCAGCAACAGGTCCTAATGTACATATAAGTGCATAAATTACACAAGTAATTACAATACTTGATGTATACACAAATTTGGGTAATACGGTACACAACATGATGCCGCTATATAGACCCCAAATACAAATAATTGTACCAACAAAAATCAAATAAGGAAAATAAAGTTGCACGTTTACATTTACCTGATTTATAATTATTTGAAGTTGATTATAAAATTGATAACACTTTTGAAAAGGTTTCCCAATAGAGCCAGGCGCTTGATTGGAGAGGTAAGTGCGTGGGAGTAAAATGTCTAGGGATTCCGCTATCGAACATAATTGTAGAACTGAAATAAGGGCTAACACACCACAATAGAATGTTAGCGGAAACAATATACAAACTGTAAAGTATTTCTGTACAATTTGGGGCAATATGGAACCAAGTACTTGAGATAGGATAAGATAACATGGTTCATAGGTTCGGAATACAGGTATACTTGAAATGAACAGAGGAAACGCTAAAAATCCAAATGACATGTTGTACGCCAGCATTTCCGGTACTTGGAATCGTTTACCAGGTGGTGTATTTGGGGATGTCCCTTGTATTTCAATCAATTTAGAAAGGACCCATGCATTTTCGTCTGCATGTTCGTATGCGGTCAACATGCTAACCAATACCTCAGACATCATGGCCATTAAAAGAATTGTTATTCCTAATTGCTCCATATTCAGATCCCTTTGCAGCGATCCACCAAGTTTTAACTGAAGTATGAGTAGGGCTAATAGGGAAATGTATATAAACCAGAATAGTTGGATAGATCTCCAAATTATTGTATTTCGGGCACTTGTTTTAGAACTTCCATAAAGATTTGCATTTTTGTAGAACAAGTGTGTAAATTCGTTGTACGTCGTGGAAATGAGGAAATATTTTTGGAGGGAGATGTGTACTTTCAAATAGCCTTTAAGAAACGACATGTTGTAAAATTACGTCTGTTCGTTTAGCCACGCAGTGTAACGCTGAGTAAAAGTCACTTTGGTATGCACCCGCAAGTTCTACAGGTGGAGTCGATTTTCTGTAAATTGCCAATATCAGCAAAATTATTTTTAATGGTGGATAATTCAAAAATTTGAGCATAGAAAAGTTGTAAGCTTATTTGTCAAACTATCTGAGCATTTATTGGTAACTATAAATATTGTAAATTTATAAAATAATTTAGGACCAATAAAGTACAAAATATTTAAACCATTTTAGTTTTTATTGCTCGTCAACGGCTAATTACTTTTCGAATCAAAATCCAGTGGGATGCAACAGTTGCTCTGAAAAATGTCCCAAAATGTTCGTACACTTAAATTTAATACAAGTTGTGATTTTTTTATTAGCTAAACATCAAAATAGAATTTACAGTATAGTCAACAATATTTTTGTAGTAACCAATTTGAGTGTCCTTGTCGAACCTTGTTTGCGCGTAGTATATTCCAACTGGTTGCTGCGCCCTAATTTTTATTTTCCAGAAACGTCTGTTTCCACCACAAGAGCAAACACGTAGTTTCCAATAATTAATCATTTCACTGCTTTTCTCGTCTACTCTGACAGCCAACGGTAACGTTTGAGTTAGAATTATGTAGGCAATTGTGGTTATTCCAACCATGATCGCATAAAGTGTCCGAGGAAATAAATTAAATCCTCTAATACAAATCCAGTTGCCAAAAACAAAAATGAGGAAGCCAACTCCAAGCATTCCACCAATAAGTCTCGCAAAAATATAAATCGAAATTTGGTTTATGCAATGCATCTGATTGTATAAAAGTAATGTATTCATGTTTAGTGGTCTTTTGCTTAAAACTTCTAATCCCCGTATATAAAGAAAACAGCAAGTCATAATTTGTGTTAGGATTACATTGTAAGTTCGAGTGGCTTCCAATGTAGCCCATTGTCCTATTATGTAGAAAAACGCATAACTAAATATCCTAAATGAGCTATTAGACGGATAGTTGGCAAAGTGTTCTTTAAGTAGAGGATCGAAAGGACTTAATTCAAAATATGTTCCAATTGGCGGCAAAAATATTCCAATCAGGTGAAAAACTATGGCAACAGTAAAAACAAGAAGGCCTTCAATATCAACCTTTTCTCTGAGAATAAATGCCACGAGTTCTAGAGCAATAAAAAATAACTTTAAACTTTAAGGTTTTAGAAATTGCTACAAATCATAACAGGTGTACAATCACTTACCATTTTTAAGGAGAATCCAAAGAGAAGAATTATTTTGTGACTTGAATTTCGAATTGGTTATTCGTTTATCAAATTGTAAAAAGGTGTTCATATATTGTATTTCTATTGTGTGTGCATATGGAAGTAAACCAAGTGCTAATACAAAATAAAATGCGACCAGTTCTACTACTAAAGCGTATAATATTAAAATTTGCGTTCCCAATTTAGTCGTATTGGACACTGTTGCCTCTACTATGTGACCAATGTATAAAATAATGCATAGAAGTAGAATTAGTGCTGATGTGTACAACGGGATTAGCAACTTTGTCCGATTTTCTATCGTGTTTTTTTCTAAGTTTGGTATAATTTTTACAATGTATGGATAAGGTAAGAGGAACTTGTAAAGGAAATTATTCAGCTCCCAAGTTTTCCATATTAATGGTGTTGCCATGATTATTATATTTGTGCCAACTGTAATTAATTGTTAAAAAACAAGTAATTTTTTCAGAGCAAATGTTTTTGAAGAAACTAGTGGAATTCCTTCTGGAATTGGGTTTTTGGTGCTACAGGAAATAAAGTATGATGGGTTTATTAGCTTCGACTATTGAAAATACAATATGATGAAGATCTTCTGAATAATTATTGAGCGAGTATATTTAAATATATATATATATATATATATAAACATATAAAAGATCAGCTATATATATATTTTTATTATTTAAGGTGGCACATCAAAATAAGTTTGGACTTCTGAGCCCTTTCCCAGTTCTCATTTACGTCCCATGTTAAATAAAATGTTTCTTTGAATGGAAATTTCTTGGGTAATACTGGACGGATTTAGTTGATATTTTAGTTCATTAAAAAGTTTGACTATTGATGGAGACAAGGATAGGATTGCTTTTCACGAATACATATTGCGAAGCAGTTTAATGTTTATCACGTTTATCATGTGTGTATTTTTCTCTACTGATATGAAGTAATTGTAATTGATGGATTGGTAATTGAAGTACTTGAAATAAAACTCAATTCAATTTAAAACGCCAATTAGAAAAAAATCAAAAAAAATTAGTATTTGTCATTTACTTCCTATGTTAAAAAAATGATTTTAAGTGGAAATTTCTAGGGTAATAATAAATAGATTTAGTTGAAATTTTAACTGATTGAAAAGTTTGATTATTGATGGAGACAAAGGTAGGATTGCTTTTCACCAGTAAATATCGCCAAGTAGTTTAAAAAGCCATTTAGAAAAAAAATTAAACTTGTTATTTGTCATTTACCTACCATGATTAAAAAATTGCCTTTAAGTGGAAATTTCTTGGATAATAATAAACAGATTTAGTTAAAATTTGAACTCATTGGAAAGTTTGATTATTGATGGAGAGGAAGGTAGGATGGCTTTTCACAATAAAGTATTGGGAAACAGTTTAAAATTCCAATCAAAAAAGAATTAAAAAATAAATAAATGACGAGTGTAAAAAATATAGTGAAGATGACTGTACATGTGCTCCGCATGTGCAGCGCAGTTTTCGGATAGTGCTTTTCTTTGCAATAAATGTGGACTTATGTGCACCCTTAAAAAGGACTGTAGCGTGAGTGGATAAGGAAATGGGGAAATAGCTATGGATGGAGGTGTTTATTTTGAAATAGGCTATTAGAAATGATATGATATTGATTTCTAATTATATTTACCAAAAATAATGCGCCTGTTTAGCAATAAAATGAGTCACTTTGCGTTAATTTGGCAGCCGTAGCCGATTTTGTGTAATTTGCCATAATTTTCTGAGAAATCGTTTCTAATGATACAATATATAAACAAATTGGCATAGAAAATTTGAAAACCAATTTGTCAAATAATCTAAACTTTTATTGAAAAAATAAATTAGTCACTAGAAAAATAAGTATGGGTAAAAAAAAGTACAAAAATATTTGAGCATTACTATTCCTCATGGCTTATCAAATGGCTGATTACATTCTAAATCCAAATCAACCGGATCTATCCTACCTCCATGCTCAAGAATGTGAATAAGCTTATCATAAACTAATGGATTGACATCCACACCATATAGAAAATCAACATGGTTAAAATATGGATAACAAACTTTCACAACTGCTCGTACATTAGGAAGTTTTGAGACCAGTTTCTTGACATCAGTGGGATTAGCAATGTTGTCTCGATCCGCATGAAAGACAATTACAGGTGAGGTCACTTTAGTGAGGTTGTATTGACGAGGCGGTGAATAAAACGGGTATGCATTAAAACCTCCAGGAAATGCAAAACGTGGATCAAACTCCTGAAAATTTCCAGTAATTGTGTTCTGCAAATAGTGGGTAAGGGTTTTGGTGGATGCGCTATCCGGGAAATGAGCTTTGATTATAGGCAGCATGGTCTATCAAAACAAGAAAACAATTTACATAATTAGCCAATTGACTAAAATTTGGTTTATAAATTTAACTTATATTATTTTGAGCTGTTTTTTTACTAAATAAACTCACGTGATTTGTTTGGCGACCATCCGAATTAAACAAAAGATAGTAAAGATTTGCACAAAGCACACAATTTACAGTAGTCGATAAACTGCAGCTATACCCTAGCGTGCCTAACATTAACTGTCTTACAATTTCTGGCATTGCTGTGCCCCCCATTAAATATTGATACACATTTTGTAAACTATAGGAAAAGGGAGCGAGTAAATTCAACGAAAAGAATGACATATTACTCAAATAGACCACTGGAGCCATGGCAAACATTATGTCAACCTTTTCATTGTACTCGGGTCTTAAAGCCATACAAACGAAGTACATTGTGCAGCCCATACTATGTCCAATATAGTGTAGTTTTGGAGCTCCGGTAACATTTAAAATGTAGTCGATTTTGGCTGGTAGGTCGTACTTTCCCATTTCGTGCCAACTGTAGTCCCAATAGTCACCTTTGCTATGGTGCATATTTGGGTCTTTGTGGTCCATGGAATACGAATTTCCTCGGACGTTACCCAACCAAACGTCATATCCTAAAGAAGATAGCCTGTATGCTAAGGCAGACTCGACCGAAGGTACAATCCAATTTACAGAGGATCCCATGTTTCCGTGTTGAAGTAGAATTGGTAGTTTTGTGGCTTGGGAGGAAGAAGGACCACTGGGGGGAATTCGATGCATTGTGAGTAGATATCCGTCTTCGGTTTCCACTTTATGGTCTTGGCTGGGGTAGCCAAAGTATTTTATTATTCCAGACTGAATAGTTTTTTAATTAAAAATTAATTAATTTATAAGTTAAAATATTGGGCTTTAGTATTTTTCAGAAATATATATTTTACCGCTCTTAAACGCATTTCAGGATAATTCACTTCAAATCCAGAAGAAGATCGAAAACAAGTTTCCATTTCAACTCCACCGGGTTCCGAAATGTTCGAGTTTAGCTTGGCCAACATATATGAATACTTTTGTATATTATTACATTCCGAAACGGTTAATTGGGTTATTAAAATAACCAAATGTATAAACTTTTTCTGCATGGTGGAAATCTGGCTTGTGATATATTTGACTAAGAGTTTGGGTACCTTATTCCTGACCTAAGCTACAAGACGCATTAGCATTTCACGTATTAAAAGCCATTTGGTTTTATTGCACCCAAAGTCCGAAGATTTCAGCTAATGACTTCCTTAATGAGTGTACCATTATAAATAAGCATAATATATTATGCGACTAGGACAATATTTGTTACTTTGGCTTTGCTCGATATGATAAATCCATTGAATAAAAATGGGTCATGGCAGATGACAATTGTTGAATTTAGTGATCTATCTGTAACAATATAGTTAATTGTTGAGTCTTGTTGGGGTACAGTGTTACTCAGCTCATTATTTGTGTAAGTGAAACAAAGAAGGAGTATTTGTTCTAATTATATCTTCTCAAGAGTGTACTTGACTGTACATCTATCAATTAGAGTACATCTAGTATTACTAACACTGTTCCTGTTACAGATTGTTGGTATAGTCCAGTAAAACCAGGAGTGCTCAACAAGGCAATCATCTAGATGGAAATAAGTACTAGGTCAGAGGAATTTCTAAAATATATTTGGCTGGTATATAATATTTATTTAAAATATGCATATATTGTGTTCCATGGGACAAGATGCTAAGTTATGAATCACCACGTTTAGATAAAATATAATAATTAGTATTTCAAGTTATACTAATTATCAATTTTTGTAAATGCGTTGGCTCAAAATTGTAAGTCGCACTTTTACGCAATTAGCATGCATTCATTGCGTGAAAGTGCGATTCACACGATTTAAAAGAGTATGGGGTAATACGAGACAGTGTTCAGCACAGCCATACATAAAAAATACAAGTTTTTAATGGATATATTGTCGACATGATATTTAATTTGTGAAATTCTGAGGCAAAAATAATTGGTAATAATGATCGGCAATATTTACACACATCATTTTATTTCCGCTAGTTAATCACAAGTACATATTATATAACCACTTATCTAGAATTAATTAAGTATAAGTAATTGATTTTCTTTAATCGATAATTAGTGCCAACTTGTTTTTTTTAGCAAAGTCAACGACCACTTGAATGGCCATTTACACGATGACGTCTTTTTCTTCTACTTATATTGTATTCATAAGCTTTTAGAAAGTCTGCTGCTGTTCCAACAGGTCCATCAATTCTCTATTTAAAAAAAACGACACCAATCAAATTAACTTTTAAGTCGAATCGCCCTTTATAAAAAAATATTTCTCACCGAAACATCTTCCAATAGCCTATTATAAAAACATCGTCTTCTAGATCGTCTTTCTCCATTGTCTTCAGTACTTTCTTCTTCCGAACTTAATGAAACGACTGGTACTACAATTTGTTTGGCAAATTTATCAGCAACTGGTTGTATCGCTTCATTTAAAACCGGCCGTTTTGATGTGGTGACAACTGACCTATTATCTTCAGTATCAACTATGTCATCATCTAAAATCGCAAATTCCCCCGACTGCTCTAAATACACAGGGACTACATCCGGAACATCTGGCGTCTCAGTGGTTGTGGTTGTAATAGCCCTTGTTTCCGCAATCTCCCTCGTTTCATCCAATTGTCGAGCAATGGACAAGTCCAATGTACCATCTCGTATTGCAAGAATCATATGTTCGGCTAATTCGTTACTACTTTTAACAGTTAAAAGAACTCTACTCACTAAATCTTCCCTTACTCGAGGGAGCAAACCCCGAGAGCCTGTCTGTCGACCTCTGTAGTAGAGATTGTCTCCGGCACATCTCAGATTTGAGGTTATTCGTTGACCAATTCCACTACTAGAAGTTCCATCTCTTTTGCCCGATTGCGGAAGACGACCTTGAATTTCCATAGCGGCACACTGTGATATAAGCACAGTTATAACTGTAACTATAAAAATAGCTCGAATTATCATGTTCTTAAATTAAATTTTAAAACGAAGTGTCAAAATTAAATATTTTTTGTTTCCCAACTTTAAGTGAAAATGGTTTAATTGCTGTGGCTTTAGAAATACCATAAAAAATGATTGAAGAACAAATCGTTTTATAGCAATAAACAATTATATATATGTAAATATACATGTTACGTTGCATTAGTTGCATGCATATTTAGTTTACTGTACTACAATCCATCATTATAATCACAAAGGTTTTTTTTACATGAACTTGTTGCTACATATCAACCGTTAGTTTGCACTTTGTCTTGTTTATAGCAGCTGTCTAGTGACTTATTGTTAAATTATTTGTGCAATATTGTTAAATAACTGTATAATTTGAGTGTTAAGTGCAAATGGTAGGCATAACTATAGGTTAGCAATGTTTACTCTGTAGGGTGTACACGTAGGTATGCATGTATAATTCGCACATTTTTATTTCTATGCAAGTAATTAAGAGGGAGAGCGTCATGTGCGGTTAATGACTTGGCTAACTGCAGTAACAAGAGCTAATGTACACAGTACTCATATAAATATGCATAAGAAAAAAACGTTGTTGTGGCAGTCTAGTCAAAAGCTGTACAAGATCGTTACAAAATATACATACCTAAGCTATTAATAGGCTTGGCAGCGTAGTATGTTAGCTTATTAGGATATATGGTTAAAGTGTATCTTGTACTAATGACATTATCAGAGTTTTCTAGAAAGCAATAAAACTTGTTGAGACATGAAGTATGCATTTATGTAATATTTATTGGACAAAAATAGATTGACGAGTAAAAGATTGAAAAAATACATGTTAATTCCAATGAATCGAATTTTGCTTGATTTTCTACCAATTTATTTCGACTTTATTCCAATTAAAATAGGATTTAGGAGATGTTCAAATTTATGAAATTTTAACGTCACTACATCCCCTGCAAACCAAAAAGATATGAAAACATTACTATCTAATCAACTAATTAATTATAAAATTTAATTTATATTTAAAATGTATAATTTTTTACCTAAACGTTTCCTGGGGTCCGCATCTACAAAACATAGAAAGTAATTATAATTAGATGACAATTTTTATGGAATTTCTTTTGTAAAAAAATTGGAATATTTGTTTTACCCATTTGCTTGACTTCCATCCTCACACTCTCCCCATGTATTACCAGCCCTGTAGTTCCATTGAATTACACAATGATCGCATCTCACACCTGCTGGAAGTCTAAGTTGGGTTACATAAGTTCCAGGCCCATTTAATACAGGAAGTTGACTACCACTGCCATCAGCCCTCTGAAGTAAATTTTGATTGAAGCATTGTTGGCTCTCTTGATTGTGATCTGTGCACAATCTCCATTCCATAAATCCCAGATGAGCAGCACTCAGGTAAACTTCAACGTCAATTACTTGACCAGACTGATAATTTCCTGTGATTATTCCTCGATACCATTCACCACCTACTTCATTTGCTCGGGGTGCGGGGCTGGACAGAGGGTCACCACAAACTAAAATTTAAACATATCGATAATTAATATTTATCTAAAATTTGAATACATTTGATAATTAAATATCATTTATAATTAAAAAATTACCTCCACAGTTTGATCCAGGATTTTCAGCTTGATGAATGGCTCCACAGTAGAGTTCATTATCATTGTAGTTGGCTGGGGGATTAAAACTGGCAAAGGCTGGATCCCTCCAGATTGAGGAGCGATTTGGGGGCTTGACGAAACGCCCGTGGGAATGGGATTCCTGTACATAGTACAGGATTAGAACACTCAAAAAGACAAAAAGTTTACCCATTTTACAAATTAACTTTTATAATTTGAACTGCTATTGGAGAAAGTTAAAGATGGATTTGAAGGTTGAAAAGATGTGGAGGCGCTTTTTATATGCATTTTTGTTATAAAGTATCGATAAGGTTTTACCCAATCAATCATAATCTCATATCATAATGTGTAAATTTATTTTTGCGTTTTATTCCTGACAAGTTGTTAATTGATTGATTGATTAATTGAATCATTATTTAATTTGTCATAATTAAAATACTATAGGTTGTATTATCTTTTCTGAGTGGAATTGAAAATCGATTGATTACTGGTTGTCCGTATTTCCTATTTGGTGTGGAATGATATAATTATTGCAAAACTACGTCAATAAAGCTGGTATTTACCTGACTGGTTTTCTATATCAGTCAAGTTTAAATTATTCGAACATTCGACACGTTTTTGTTAGATAAGCTGATAAAAAACATTCCATTTATTGATCAAAAAGTAGCAATGGAACATTACCACAACTCATTTCTTTGCTGTAATATCAATTGTCAATGGTTCTTATTTCGTTAACTATAAATAGTTAGCTTAACGTGTTATTGAGCCTTTTTTAAATACAATTATTAAATAAACAAATTTCTGAATTATTGTCCATATGATGTACATAAGAGAATAAAAATGTTTCTGACGACAAGTATTTATTAAACTTGAATATTTACTTGATAGTTTAGTAAATGTATTAAAAGTGTAAAAATGTAAAATTGCTACAATGGTATATATCCAACATTAACAAAAAATGTATACACTTATATTCATCCAAAAGTAATCACCTTGCGTAAAAATCGTTTAAAAATAGATAACAAATAGATTTAGTAATGCAATAAATTATTATATAAGTATTAAATGGCAACTTGTTCCGCCAAAACACAACTGAAGTATTTAAGTAGTAAGAACTTTAGCAAATAAGTTTAATATTTAGAGTGAACACAAGATATTGATTAAATAAGAAAAAAGTTGGCAGTAATTTTATTTTGTATGGTCAACAATGACAATCTGAGACAGCTCAGGCTCCAAAGTAAGTGGAGGATTGTTGTGGGGCGTGTGTATCCAAACCGGAAACACGATTCTGTAAAAAAAATGGATAAAATATTCAATAAAAATAAAGAGACAACATTTTACATTTAAGTTATTTTATTAGTTAGTGCTTTTTAAAGACACTTGCCTATTCCCTGTATTCGGATCCCTCCAATACTGCTTATATGGGGAACAACAACAAAAGATGAAATTCAACGTGATCATTCCCAAACCCAAAATAGTCACAATGGAAATGATAACGTAGAATTCGGTATAATCCGCAAAAGCAGGCCCGGTCTCGATATACTCGGGATTGTCCTTCCAATCGTCAAAGTCACTTAACACAGACATAATTTCTGCTTGTTTTAATCTATTTTTAAAACGTTAAAAAATAAATAATAAAAACGAAAAGAAAATATTTCAATATTTATTTTTCACTTTATCATCATCAGGATATGAAATGGAATGCTGGATGTAATACATACATCAGTATATCTTTTCTTGTACAGATTTGCTTAACATTGTTGGCTTGACTTACCAGCTATTCTATTTTATGTTTGTTGGTGGTTTGGTTGTCATAACAGCAAGGCTAGGTAAAAAAATATATGCTTGTTGCACACATACTATATATTATGTAATCACATTTCAACCACATCTTTTCCCATTGTTCAATTTATACAGGCCTGGATAGGATACACACCTGTTGAAGTAAAAAAAGACAATGCAGTTTAGAATGATCATATATGTAATGCTATGTAATATAAAAAACTGGACAAGATGTTTAATACGATAAGAAATGCTAGTGGATTGACTATAAAGTGATTTATACACATATTTATACAAGCTTGATACAAAGAACGGCGCAGCCCATTTTATCATGACTCATGCATTGTTTCTTGTGTATGTAAAATATTAACAACGGGAATATTTTGAAAACCAAATAGTATTAAAAGTGTACATATATTTATAAGCGTGATTAGGTGATATATCAGATTTACTGAAATATAGGTATATGAATGTAAAATATTTTAATGCATGGTAATTATTCAATTTTGATTATTTAGATAATTAGTAAAAACTAAATTTTATGATTTTTAACGTTAAATAAATTTTGAGTTTGTGCAGATCAGCATATCTTTTTAGCACAATAAACCGATATTTTTTTTCTTTGAAACATGGATAAATGAAATATTAATTTACAACCATGCAATTTTTTGTATCGAATTTTATGGAATGTCTATATTTCACGAATCTTGCCTTTCCAGGTCAATGTAACGTACTTAAGGACTGGCTATTTGAACATTAGCTGCGTTATATTCTTCCTGATCGGTTTCGGGTCCAGTTCTTTGACCATAGCGATGAACTTGTTGATGATGATGAGTAGCAGTATGACTATGACCTCGTTGTTGCCAATGTCTGCCCCCGTGACGACGACCACCACCACGATGTCCCCGATATCCTTTTGATTTTATGGAGTCAAGTATATTTTGAGAAGCTACTCCAACTTGACCTTCAACCTTCTACAAGGAAAACGATTTTTATTTGATAAGCATTATATTCAATTGATTAAATGGGTTTTAATCTGGTTTTAAAATAAACTACTTACTGAAAAGGATTTCAGGAGCTTAAAGAAGCAGCAATGTTTCTCCTTGCGTCCTTTTGAGATGATGGTGTCTTCAGCTTGGTCATTAGTGTCTTCAGCGTTATCGTCAGTGGTTTCTGCTTCATCGTCGGTATTTCCAGTAATAGAACTAGAGGATTCGATACTGGTATCCTCTCCAATGTCAGTGTCATCTAAATTTTCTTTTTGGTCCGAACTGCTTGGTTTATTAACGCTGCCCCCATCCGTTTCATTTTCAATATCTATTTCTTGTGTTCCATTGATTTGCTGAAGGATCACAGTGTCCAAGCTACCGTTTCGAATAGCTTCATTGATGACATTTCCAGAATAAGTGAGATTGGTGTTTTTGGTGACGATTCGATCAATTTTAGTGACAAGCTTTTCCTTCAGTTCGTCCAAAGTTGAGTTACTTAAATCACAGCGATTTCTTCCACCCCCATGTTGCAATCTGTGACCTCGCCTTGCCTGGTGGTCATCTTGTCTTTCGTTCCCATGAAAACGACGGCTTGCCTGAGCGAAGGATACTGCTATAGCAGCTATAATAAGAAGATTAATTAAAACTTTCATTTTGAAGATTTTATACCAGAAACTTTAAATTATTTCAGAAAGAAAGTAATGTTGGATAAATGGATTTTTTTTTTGGAAAAGTGGAACTTCTTGTTGTCTAAAGGAAAGTCAACATGAGTACTGTAATTAAACTCGAAGCAAACATTTCATTTTATACAAATATTCATTTACAACCACCCACGCAAATCCCCAAAAACCCAACATACCAGACTTCAAGTCGTGTCAACAATTCCAGGAACTAATTGTCTTACGTCTTTTAAATCGTAAGATATACAAAAAATTACTAAGAATAATTTCCTCTCATTCATTTCATTCAGCCATTATTTAAACGACTAGTCAATAATAAAAAGTGATATTAAAACAAACACTTTAATTAAATGAATGACATGCCATGATCAGATCACCAAAACATTTCTTGAGAAAAAAAAATGCGACTGATACAAAACCCTGTCAGGTTGCTTTGATAACCGATTCCAGTTCTGCATCAACGTCAGTGTGGCTCTTTAACTTTATCGATATAAATAATCTTCAACTATTAAATTGCCAATGTTTATTTTTTTGCATAAATTTCCTGAAAATTTCAACTCAATTTTTATGACAAGAATTTACATGTCCGAAAAATTGTTTTTTTAAACTCCCGTGTTAAATTCCTAATAATATTTGGTGCTACGCAAGTTGTCATGTTCAATTGTATGTAAGGCTACCAATTTTAGAATTTTCATGTATTTTTATGGCTTTTTGTTGCTTGCCCTATATACTTGCCATGTTGTACGTGCATGACTTATATAACAGTTATGTTGTATGTCCAAATTGGCTGGATAATATGATCCTTGTTTTTATAAAAGCAATTTTGTTCTCAGAATGTTCAGAATAATCGCTTGTCTAACATTTCGATCTACTAAAAAAATATTATGCAATTTTAAGACACATTAAAATGTAAATAATTTGCTAGAAAACGAATGCCATGTCATTTAAATTATTTTTCGAGAATTTCGTCTGTTTTTTTAATACAATTAGTAATTTCTGAGCATCATTTTATAAAACATCACAGATGTATATTTCAAGTTGTACAAATACTTTTAAATTTTTAGTTGAAATTGCACCAGGCAATTATTTGAATAAGTTAGTCGAAAAGAATTGAACAAAAAAAGTTTATCTTAAAACTATATAATTTGTTATCACTAATCACTTATTCATTTTTTTAAACGCGAGTTTGTTATTGTTTTTTTTTCAGTCAGCGAAGGAAAATTTAAGCAGTTTATTGACCTCCACGTCCACCACTGCTTCCAACGTTGTTTTGACCACGACCACTTTGTCCTTGATTACCCCTGTTTTGTCCGTTACCATTGTTGGCACCAGCTTGGTTTCCTTGAGCGGCTCCACCTGGTCCACCACGAGCTGGTCCACCTTGCCCAGAGCCACCAAGACCCCCACCTCTAGCTGGTCCAGCTCCTCCTGGACCCCCACGAGCGGGACCACCTTGTCCAGCTCCACCGGGACCACCACGAGCAGGTCCTCCTTGTTGATTTCCCCTTCCAGCTCCACCTTCATTGTCTTCCCCACGGCCTCCCCTTCCTCCTCTACCGTGAGAGTGTCCTTCACCACCTCGGCCATGAGCATGTCCTTCACCACCTCTACCTCCTTGTCTGCCACCTTGGGATCTCATAGCGTTAAGGAGAGTTCGTGCATCAGCGCTTCTTGGACTGTCACTTTCCTACAAAAATAAATAAATCAAAAACAAAATTAACTTAAGTTAACTTTTTATCTCGAAATTGAAACTGAATTTAATTAGAAGACTTACAGCA
Organism: Entomobrya nicoleti; assembly: GCA_034695465.1. NCBI lineage: Eukaryota > Metazoa > Arthropoda > Collembola > Entomobryomorpha > Entomobryidae > Entomobrya > Entomobrya nicoleti. The sequence goes on along the minus strand of JAQFZG010000187.1, from coordinate 23,132 downwards.
ATAGCTTCAAGAACTCTAGTAATAAGGCATTGTCTTCCTGGGCGACCGGAACCTCCATTGTTGGAACCAGCTCCAGATTGACCACCATTACCGGCTCCAGATTGACCACCGTTACCAGCTCCAGATTGACCACCGTTACCAGCTCCAGCTTGACCACCGTTTCCAGCTCCGGCTTCACCACCATTACCAGCAGCTCCAGATCCAGATTGACCTTCAGAACCAGCTCCAGCAGCTTGATCTCCAGCACCGGCTCCACTGCTTGATCCAGCATCAGCTCCACTTGCAGACCCAGCACCAGTTTGGCCTTCAGCAGCAGCAGCTCCATCACCAGATTCTTGTCCTTGTCCAGATTGGTCACCACCAGCACCAGCTCCAGATTGGTCTCCAGCTACCGCTTCATCATCACCCTGAGCTCCAGCTTGATCTCCGCCAGCAGCAGCACCACCTTCATTATTGGATCCAGCTCCAGATTGTTCTCCAGCAGCTCCGGCTCCAGCACCACTTGATCCCTCAGCAGCTTGGTCTCCATTTCCGGCTCCAGCACCAGTACCAGTTTGCCCCTGGCTTCCACCGGCACCCTGTCCCTGTTGCCCTTGTTGACCCCTCTCATTAATTTTCTGTTGAATGATTGCATTGAAGTCTCCATTTCTCAAGGCTTGAACCAGCCTGTTCCCTGCCTCCCTCTGTTCGTTTCCCCTAGCATTGGACTGGATTCTACTGATAAGCAATTCCCTTGCTTGGGACACAGTAGTAATATTCCTTTCTCCAGCGGGACCTTGTCCTCCTTGACCATGTCCATGATTGCCTCCCCTTTCCCCACCACGTGGTCCTCCTCTGCCCTCACCACCCCTTCCACCACCACGCCCATCTAATCTGGGAAAAGCCTGACTGCAAGAAACTGCAATCACGGCAATAACTGCCAAGGTAACCAAAACCCTCATTTTTTCTAAGAATTATTTTTGGGGAAAAATAAGAAAAAAAAATATAAATACTATTTTTTCTATTATGAATGAAGAACCAGCTTCTTTCTAAAATACCTGCAGATTAAATAGACACTGCAGGAATACTATAAGTAGACTAGGAGCCTACACTTTCTTTTTATACTTTTTAGTTAATCAACTTAAATACTTGTTCCATCCAAATATTTTAGTTAGGATTCTATTTTAAAATTAAATGTAATCGGTAAACTATCATGAGATATTTGACCATGATTATTTCACATGCACCAAGACTCTAATAAAAGTTGTCGATAACCTCCGATGTAATAGCGACTATAACGACGTAGCTGAAAATGACGATCCCAAATTAAAAACATATCATTATAATTTTTGACCCCAATTTCTGACCCAAATGAGGTCAATAAAACTAAAAGAATGAAATAATTCTAAAGTGCTTGAGTGAAAGCTTTCGAATGAGTTATTGCAATATAGCCTATAAACATATTAAGAAAAAGATACATTGACATTTGACCTTTAGATTTGACCCCGAGGGTAAACTATCAATAGGCTTTTTACCCTTGACCATAATGACCCACATGACAAATTTGAACTAATTCAGTGGCTGTTTTTTTTTAATTATCATGGATACGGACGGACTGACAGACAGACAGACAAACGTGGTAGAGTCAAAATTTGATGACGACTCGTTTTCAGCTACATAATAAATACAAATTGTTCATCGCAATAATATTTAGTATGACTAAAAATTAAATCAATATTTTAGTGCATCACAAGATGGGTACGTGTTGTATTTATATTACTTTAATCAGTTGTTACATAATAAATATACAGCGTACATACTCAACATTTAATACTTTCATAGCGAGTAGCATTCAAGTCAATGTAATCACGATCAGGTAAGTAACCTTGCCCGATAACCCTATTACCCAACTTGAGTAAAAGCGTCGATCGAATGACTTTTTTCTCAAAGTGAAAACTAAAGTGCAAAAGCTTTAAGTGATAACGTCCAAGAAACTGCGCAGTTATGTTTTGGTGCTTACGTGCGAGATGTAAGTAAGCATAATATAAACTTAAAACATTGTATATATTTTTTAGAAGAAGGGGTTAATATTGGTCAGTTTTTAGAACGATATCTAGTTTTATTAACCAAACATTGCATTCATAGTCAGTTTTATCCAAAGGTGAAAAACCAAAGCGGTGTATTTATATGATATACTTATAATACAAATATTATGGTTACATTAAACCTAAATATTTTATTGCAACCTATCTTGGACTCCAGTGCACGTAAACCTGGTTCATAACATATACAAATAATATGCAACTTAAAATTATCAAAAAACCTGTTTTAAAAGCTTAAAGTAGACCATATTTATTTCAAGTGCTAACCTTGCTCATGGAATACTTGAGCTAACTTCATTACATATGAATTAAAGTGTTCTGTGTGGGTATCAAGGCAAGGAATTACTTTACACAAATACACTATAAGTATTTTTAGGGATAATGCATAATAACTTTTATATAACACGCTATAAATATCATTTAAATAACTCTATAAGTTACAATCTGTGTAGTTTATTACAAAATGCACTGCTAGCTTTAAGTGTGTACCTACAACTTCAAGACTCGTAGAATTAAAATGAGTTAATTTGGATATTTTTTTTGTATTAGATGAACTCGTCAACTATGAATGCTACAACATGACTAGCATTTTATTATATTGTATAATAGTCTTCTTTAGATAGGATTTTTTTTCTTCCAAAACCACTTGAAAATGATAAGAGGAGCATTGTAAACTAAATGCAGTCCAGATGAAAAGATTACAAACAAAAAAAGTCAAGTAGGGACAAAAATGTTTTTTTATCGTCCGTCTGGCATTAATATTTATGAATACACCACGGTGCGGTAAAAATTGCATAACCACTAATGCCCTTGTCATGTCATACCGTCATACCGACACGTGCATACGATAACTTTTGAAACAAGTCAGAAAAAAAATTAATGAATGATTTTTTCATTGTAAGCGTTCCAGTTCACTTAAGACATTTGCATAGCCAACAAAAATAAAGTAGAACGCTGTTGAAAACATCAAATCGAAATGGAGATATATTTTGTAATATTCGTTCTAACAGTTTTGCTAATAGCAATGCTACTTCAGCGTAGTAATAAGAATGTTAACAGCAAACTTCCTCCAGGCCCTAAGGGACTCCCTTTGCTGGGAAATTTCCTACAAATTTTAAAGGATCCCCATAAACGTCTATCAGAATGGGTTCCTAAATATGGAAACCTTTTCACAATTTCCCTAGGCCCCTCCACAAAAGCTCTAGTTATTTCAGACCCAAAATTATTAAAGGAAATATTTTCGTTGCCGGCATCAACGGGAAAATTTCAAACAGAAACTTTTATGCTACCATCCAGAGGCCAATATGGTGTAGTTACTACGGAGGGTAAAGTGTGGTTGGAACAACGGTTATTTAGTATAAAGTGCCTAAAAGAGTTTGGCTTTGGAAATAAGAAAACTTTGGAGCCGGTAATAATATCTGAGGGACAACAAGTTGTGGAATGGATTGAAAGTGAAATGGAGAAAAATGGAGAGGTTGGAGGAATCCTTAAAATTTTCAAGATAGCCACAAATAATACTCTCTGGACAATGTTTTGCGGGGAAAGGGTTAAGCTTACTAATCAGCAAGTTACTAATTATATGACAGAGTTGATGGAGTAAGTCTAAAACTTAAAATAAATTAATTTTTAAGATTTCCAACAATAATTAAAATTTAATATTGTGATTTTTAAAAGTGCTATGCAAATAACAGTAAACTCTGGTCTTGGCTTCTTACCATGGTTGAAGTACATAGCACCTGAGTGGACCGGCTACAATTATCTGGATCGCATCAGCAGAGAATTTCACGAATTCGTTGAGAATATTGTAAATGATCACAAATCGAGCCATGTATCAAACTCTCCAAGAGATATAATTGATATGTATATTGATCAATTGAAAAAGGCTGAAAATGATACACAATCAAGTTTTTATGGAGAAGTCGGATGTATGATTAAAAATAATTAAATAAATTTCCCTAAATTACCTAAATATTTATAAATTAATATTTTCTTCTTGTATTTTTTACAGTAAAACATACGATATCATCAATAACTTCCATTCTTGAAGCTGGCGGTGAAACGACACCATACACTCTTGAATGGCTATTGTTGTATGTCAGTCATCATCCCAAAGTGCAAGTTAAATTGCAGCAGGAAATTGGCAGTGTTATCGGGAAAGATCGGGATCCCTCACTTATGGACAAGCAACAGTAAACAAAGTCAAACTTGTGGATTTTTTCATAATTTAAATGTTTATAAAAAATTTGATTATATACCCTACCCTATCTCTTATAGAATGCCTTTCACTGAAGCAGTGATTCTTGAGACCCTCCGAAAATCAGCTTTAGTTCCCTTGGGCCTCATTCATCAAACTACAGAACCTGTGCAATATCAGGACTATATTTTACCGAAAGATTTACTTTTAATACCCAATATTTACTATATGTCAAACGACCCATCTCTTTGGGGCCAGGATGCAGACTCGTTTCTACCGGAAAGATTTTTAAGTGTGGATGGAACCACAGTTATAAAAAAGGAAAGTCTTGCTGCATTTCAGCCTGGACGAAGACAGTGTTTGGGAGAGCCATTGGCAAAAGATGTGTTATTTTTATTTACAACCAAGTTGTTCCAGAGTTTTGAGATAGGACCCGCGCCGGGTTATGAAGTACCTAATTTTGATCCTGATGTTGGTCTAGTTTTAGTGCCAAAGCCTACTAAATTAGTGTTTAATAAACGTTGATTTGATTAAATTTTTAGTGACTTGTGTGATTATTTCCTCCAAATAAATCCCTTTTATGACATTTCTATTTGCACTACATTTTCCTACCAAATCTTTTTGTAAATTTAAAAAAAGTTTACCTTTCTTTCATATTCCCATTCTGCTATCTCTTGAACCACTCCACTAACACATGTATCACCCATTCAAAAGAATTTCATCAAATTTCCGACTGAATAAAGCACCGTCGTTCCTCGCCACCTTCAACTTTAATTTGTTTTCTTTACTAAACCTTGCATGTTACACTTCATCTTTACGAAAACTAAGTTCATTGCGAATCCCATCAAATTAATGGAAACACAAAAAATATACAGAAAAATTGGAAAATTTTCACCCATCACAACTTTCACAACACCAGCCCAAGAATTCATCCTTGTACCCATTCGAATAAAAACTAAAACTGTTTCCCAACTCATTGTATTGAAGCTCAGGAAATATTAGTTTTATCCACCAAAAAATGTGTAAACTAATTTTAAATTCATGCGAACTATTTTGTATTGCAAACACGAAACCAAAATTGTCATCATGCCATGTTCGTTCCCGTTTCTACTTCAATCCATATTTCACTTGAAAATCCTTTTCACATTAGAACATTGATTGCATCAATGAACGACATATATTATATTATAAGAAATATAATCAGTGTATCAAAATAAAGCCACAAATATAACGGTACCTTGAGAATTAATTAGTGTGGTCAGAATGCTAGATATAAATTTTAATCGAATTTTATGTAGAATTTATAAAAAATGAAACTAACAATTACAAACTATTCAAATGTTCTTGCAGTTGTATATTCTCTTATTGGCACACAAGTCAATAGCAAAGTCTAGCCAATCTTTCCGATTGCCGCAAACAACACGCATTCGAAGCAACGTTGCTGTAGAAAATATCCACTGAATTTATATGGAAATAAGTGTAGTGATTGAGCTAGGGAAATGATAATTAAGTGGTCTGAACAAATTGATAGTTCAAATGAAATTGTCAACTAAAATCGGAAAAACTAAGGGATCTCTTGCTATAAAATTATCCCGAATTTTCTGTTCAATTAATTAATTAGTTTAATCATTTGGATATATTATTAAGGTTGATTATAGTGCAAAATCTTAAATTTTACCCGAATATTTTGGATTTTCAGTTTTTAAAGTGTTTTTTGTACCCGGACAAAATAATGCTACATGAAAAAGTCAATGTTTAATGCTAAATTTTAAGGGAAATTTAATAAGCTATTTACCTAAAATAAAATGTTATGGTGATGCATGTTTGTTTTTTCAATAAAAAACGGTTCGAAAAAAGTACAAATAATTTGAGAGCACTTAAACAAAAAGTATTCCGTAGAGCTATCAATTGACGATGTCAAAAGTTTTTGTACCCATGCAATTTTGGTATATGAATTGTGTATGGATAATCTGACCTGAAATTGAATTTAATTGAAAATCATTTTAACATCAATGAATTTGATTGATCTTTAAAATAAACGAGAAAAATGTACATAAATTAAATTGAGTTTATATCCTTTTACATGCAAATTTATGCGAACATCGGCTAAATGAATGAGAATACATTTATGAAAAAAGTGTTATATTTTTTACAGGAATAAAAATTATTACGGTAACGTGTTACTGTGTAACTATCTCTTTGGCCTTAATGAAAGACTAATTGAAATTATTTATTTATAACGAAAATATCAAAGGCCGGCACCGTCTCCAGCTCCTGCTCCAGCACCGTTTCCTGCTCCGGCTGCAGCTCCAAGGCCGTTCCCAGCCCCGCCTATACCGTTTCCAGCCCCAGCTGCGGCTCCAAGTCCGTTTCCAGCACCTAGACCGTTTCCAGACCCGCCTAAACCGTTGCCAGCCCCAGCTCCCAGTCCGTTTCCAGCCCCAGCTGCGGCTCCAAGTCCGTTCCCAGCACCTGCACCTAGACCGTTCCCAGCCCCGCCTAGACCGTTTCCAGACCCGCCTAAACCGTTTCCAGCCCCAGCTCCCAGTCCGTTTCCAGCCCCAGCTGCGGCTCCTAGACCGTTTCCAGCCCCAGCTCCCAGACCGTTTCCAGCCCCAGCTCCCAGACCGTTTCCAACCCCAGCTGCGGCTCCTAGACCGTTTCCAGCCCCAACCCCCAGACCGTTTCCAGCCCCAGCTCCTAGTCCATTACCAGCCCCAGCTGCGGCTCCAAGACCGTTTCCAGCCCCAGCTCCCAGACCGTTTCCAGCGCCTAAACCGTTTCCAGTCCCAAGTCCTAGACCGTTTCCTGCCCCAAACCCAAGACCGTTTCCAGCTAAAGAGCTGGCTCCGTTTCCTGCTCCAGCACCCGCTCCAGCCCCAACACCATTTCCGGCTCCGGCACCAAGTAATTTGGTAGATCCATCTTCCAAGTTTTGTTGGAGAGTTTCACTTCCACTCGACCCAGAAACGTCAGTTTCTAACGATTGGGGAAAGCAAACCCCACAAGTTGATAATAGGAATATGGATACCCCAGCGCTTAAAATGAAGTTCTTCATATTTCCAAGAAAAATCCACAGAAATTTAAAAACGAAAGAAGTCTCTCAAAACTCTACTGGCTCAACTGTCCCACTGATTTAGCTTAAAAATATCTTACCTTTTTATACTTCGTCTTCAAACTTCAACTAAACTTAAACCTAATTACTTAAATTGGGGTTTTTCCACGTCTTAAATACCTAAGGTGTGCGCCGCAGTTATTCAATACAAGTAAACCAATTATGTTTCATAATTGATTATATAGCAAATTTTCCTCTAAAGTAGGCAATCCAGAAAACTTGAAGATTTTTTATTTTGAAGTTTTGTGAAATCTTTGGTTTTACCTTAACCCAAACAACTTCATGTTGCGCATCAACATTTTATTCTCAAATCAAAGAATTTTATTGATCTCTTAACTTCATATTTACATTGATATAATTTTGTATGCCGTTTCTTGAAAAAAATTAGTAGGCATGGTGACCAAGCCTTCAGGAAAAGTGTGTTAAATTTATTTACAGCGATAATAATTATTACAGTATCCAATTGTTGCTGAATTGGCAGAAAATCTTGAAATGTTTGATTGACCATTTTAGCCAAACAGGAAAACTTGATGAAATTACGTATTACTAAAATATTAAAAAGTATAGCTAATTATCTTGCAAAAAAAACTTTCCAGAAAAAGTTGTATCACCATTTAATTTAGACTCAAATTGAAAAACCCCATTCCACCCTTCTAAAAAATTGATTAGCTCAAAATTTCTTTCTTGAAATCTCTAGTTCAAGAGTCTATCCGGGTTAAATTTCATCGTAAACTTGTTCAAAAATTTATTCGGGTTTTTATTCCTCTAATTATTTGACTTCGAATTGTGCATCCGTCAAATATTCGAGTAGCATGGCAACAAGACTGGAAAAAGGTTTGTTAGGTTTTAACAAGATTAGGTTAGTACTTAGGCTAAAGTTACATTACATTACACTTACCTTACATTTTTTGGGTTAGGTAAACGTCGTACAAGCACACAATAAAAGAGTACATGGGCCAATAAGCTCATTAAAGTTATGTTATAAAAATGCAAGTAAGCAGTATTCATCATATACTGATTTCGTTAAAAATTAATTAATTAGTTGAAAAGTTCGTCTTTGGAATCCTCATCAGTTTATATTTGCATATTCAATGTCAACGCAAATTTTGTGTGACGTGACGTTACAAAATGCAAAAAGATTGAGATTTTCAAAGTTCAAAAGTTATCAAAAACCTGTTTCATCCACACATTAACTAGCTTACTATGAGTGAATAAATTTGTGGTTGTTACCATACTTATTTGTTTTATGCATGCGTCTTATTTGTCCACCGTCTGCAAAATAACTAGGTTTACATTTACATAAAACACACAAAATAAGTTACATTTAAAAAGAACCGTTTTGATGTTTCGTTTTGGTTAATTAATTGAGCCTCAAACCATTTCATTGTTATTTTAATACAAGCCAGATAAAAAAGCTGGATTTTTAACAACTTTTATGAGCAGAGAGACGTGCGCTAATTAACCAAAAATATTTGCGCAATTAATCATTGCAATGATACAACTGATTAAAACGACCAAACATCTGGTTTTGTGAAATGTCTGGATATATATTTTTTATCGTTTTTATTACCGGAGTTTGCGCATCATGTAATGCATCTGCTTACTGCACAGACAGAAACATGACAAGCTTTACATAATGTGTGAAAAAAGTTAATTCCCTTGTGTTTGGTATTATGTATATGAACTCATCATTTATGAGTGCTAACACATGACAAGCATTTTACATACATTGTATAATAGTCTTTTTTAGGCTTGTTTTTTTTGAAAACCAATTGAAAATGACAAGAAGAGCATTGTAAACTGAATGCAGTACAGATGAAAAGATTACAAAGCAAGCAAGTCAATTAGGGACAAAAAGTCTGTTCTTTATCCACTGCTATTTATGCATACCTATCTTTAACTACGGTGCGGTATATTGCATAATAACTAATGCCCTTGTCATGTCATACCAACTTGTGCATAACGATAAGTTTTGTAGCAAGTCAGAAAATCAATGAATGATTTTTCATTATAAGCGTTCCAGTTCACTATTAACCTTTGCTTTGCGAACAAAATAAAGTTAAAGCATAAAATCGAAATGGAAATATATTTTGCATTATTCGTTCTAACAGTTTTGCTAATAGCAATGCTACTTAAGAATAGTAATAAGCATGTAAATAGTAAACTTCCACCGGGTCCTAAAGGAATCCCTTTGCTGGGAAATTTCCTACAAATTTTAAAGGATCCCCATAAACGGCTTTCCGAAATGGTTCCCAAATATGGAAACCTTTTCACAATTTCACTAGGCCCTTCCACAAAAGCTCTAGTTATTTCAGACGCAAAATTAATGAAGGAAATATTTTCGTTGCCTGCATCAACGGGAAAATTTCAAACGGAAACTTTTATGCTACCATCCAGAGGCCAGTATGGTGTTGTTACTACGGAGGGTAGAGTGTGGTTGGAACAACGTCTTTTTAGTATCAAGTGCTTAAAAGAGTTTGGCTTCGGAAATAAGAAAACTTTGGAGCCAGTAATTTTAGCCGAAGCTCAACAAGTTGTTGAGTGGATTGAAAATGAAATGGAGAAGAATGGAGAGGTTGGGGGTATCCAGAAAATTTTTAAGATAGCCACAAATAATACTCTCTGGACAATGTTTTGTGGGGAAAGGGTTAAGCTTACTAATCAGCAAATTACCAATTATATGACAGATCTAATGGAGTAAGTATAAACAGAACTAATCAATGATTTCTAATATGATTCCTATCTAAAAAATCGATTCTAACTTTGTATTTTTTTGTAATTTTTTAGTGCAATGCAAATAACAGTAAACTCTGGTCTTGGCTTCTTACCATGGTTGAAGTACATAGCACCCGAATGGACCGGCTACAATTATCTGGATCGAATCAGTAGAGAATTTCACGAATTTGTTGAGAAAATTGTAAACGATCATAAATCGACCCATGTATCAAATTCTCCAAGAGATATAATTGATATGTATATTGATCAGTTGGAAAAAGTGGAGAACGACACACAATCAAGTTTTCATGGAGATATTGGACGTGCGTACACAAATTAAACAAATTTGTAAAATGTTTGTATTTATTTTATAAATGATTATTTTTAAATGTTAAATAATTTTGAAATATTGATGCGTAGTAAAACATACAATATCATCGATAACATCAATTCTTGAAGCGGGTGGAGAAACGACACCGTACACTCTTGAATGGCTACTATTGTATGTCAGTCATCATCCCAAAGTCCAAAGTAAGTTGCAGCAAGAAATCGATACTGTTATTGGGAAAGATCGGGATCCTTCACTTTTGGACAAGCAAAAGTAAACAAAATCAATATGCTCGGTCTGGTAACTATGCTAAAAACCTAACCTAAAAAATACATATTTTTTCTGTCCTAGTATGCCATACACGGAAGCAGTGATTTTAGAAACCCTCCGGAAATCAAGTTTAGCTCCAATGGGTCTCATTCATCAAATTACTGATTCCATTCAATATCAGGACTACATTTTACCTAAAGGCTTACTTTTAATACCCAATATTTACCATGTGTCAAACGACCCATTACTTTGGGGTCAGGATGTGGATTCGTTTGTACCCGAAAGATTTTTAAGTATGGATGGGTCCACAGTAGTCAAGAAAGAAGGTATTGTTGCATTTCAGCCTGGACGAAGACAGTGTTTGGGAGAGCCATTGGCAAAGGATGTGTTATTCTTATTTACAACCAAGTTGTTCCAGAGTTTTGAGATGAGTCCAGCGCCGGGATATGAAGTGCCCAATTTTGATCCTGAAGTTGGGTTAGGTTTATTGCCAAAACCTTTCAAATTAGTGATGCAAAAACGTTCATAATATTTTAGTTAAACCTTTATTGTTTCTTTTCGGCTGTTATATTCGAACGTTCTATAAAGTAAAACTGAGCAATACATATTTTCTTTTTTGTCAGCAAAAGCATATTTTTTATAAAATTTAATTCATTTCCAAATTTTCGTGCATAATAAAATGTTTAAAAAATATTTATATATTAATTTATTTTATTTAACCAGATCACCATATTTCACCTGCTCGTTTTCTGTTTCGGATTTCTTTCCTTTTTGTATCTATCCAGTTTGTTATGTCCTTTATGGAGTATTGATACCATGGACTGGTTAAATAAACAAGATATACAGTCAAGTTTAAATAATTATAAGAAAGAAATGAAATATTCATCTTATTTAAAATCGAGTTTTATTGCTCTTCATCATGATCCGTTGATAAGTTCCGGAGAGTTGGCTAGAAAAGCTATTCATTTTGTGAAGTCAAAAGGATTCAAATTTGTAACAATTGGTCAGTTTATTGGAATAAATGACTACAAATACTTGTATTAATTTTTCTTCGAAGAAGTTTGCCTTAAAACCAAATTATTTATAAATCCGATAGACCATCATATTTTTGTCGCCATAACTTGCAGTTTTAATTCGTTTCGTTTCCTCAGCCTCATAGGCTCCACAATGCCAAAGACACGTTTCCTTTCGTATTTGGAGATGATACCATTTTGATATTGACAAAATTATGTATGTAATTGTTGACAATAAAAAACGATTTCGTCTTTTATGTCAAAAAAGACATGTGTATGATATTCCAACCTTTGACCCCGATTTCTAACCTTATAAGGATACATGAGGCCCCGATGTCAAACGATCCATTAGTTGGATTTTCGTATGTAAAATAATCTTTATGATTTTTTTAGATCAGGCTTTTACATTATATTTCAATTTTAGATGATTTTCACAATTCAATCAGCTTTATTTAATATTTAATTGCCAAACAAATGATTATAACTTCAGGTAATATTTTTAAGTAAGTAAAACTTAAGACCAACAAAATCTTTCGTTTCATACGCCAGTCATAATAGCCGTTCTAGATATTTTTAAACTTAAAAAGTATATCCATATATATCCATATGTCAGTCAAACATTTCATATAATATTCCATATCATCATTCCTATCAACTTGTGCAAACATTGGTAACTGATTTCTCTTATCCATGATATTTTTCTCGCTAACATTCACACAAATGTTTCCCATCTCCATTCCATTCCACCAAACCTGCTTATATATATTACGAATCTTTGCTTTCCTTTCGTATTCCCACTCCGCTGTCTCCCTAAGAACCCCACTAACAAATGTATCATCAATCCAAAAGAATCCTCCCAAATGTCTTACAGAATATATCATCTTCATCCATTCAAATGACAGCACAAAAAACGCCCCCGCACAAAAATCCGGGTACAAATTGTACGGCCATTCCTCCCCAGTCACATAATAGCGATATTCTTTACGTCGACCAGGTTCAAATTTTCTTAACACTGGGCAATACATATCACTCACACTTTTGTTTCTTTTCAGTTCCTCCATTCGCTTATATATTATATCAGGTATATTAACAAATACGTCATCATCCGTCTTCACAATTAAATCAGCTTGGGGACACCTTTCCAAAACAAACTTGAAGCCCATCAGTTGCTTATACGAGTTATTTCTGTAGGTGTCCGTAAACGAGCCTATGACAAGATCTCCATTTTTCTTCTTCTCGTTTTCTATTTGAATTTCATTTCTTCTTGTATTCATCCAGGTTGTAATGTTCTTGCAATTCAAAATACAATAGTTGGATTGTGCTACAAGAAAGGCAAGTCTTACATGCCATTTCACATTTCCACTAAAATATACTCTCACGGAACCCCAAGACTCTCGAATGACTTGCCTTTCTTTGAAATTTCCCATTGCTGAGTTGACAAGAATAACTAATAGCTTTACATTTTGGTTTTGGGTATCATCGGTAGATATTTCTGCACACATGTCTACATTTTCGGATATAATTTCCAGAAATTCTTCTATAAAGTGACGGGATGGTTTAATTTGTGAAGTGAATGCCTTTTCTCGCTTTTCGATCACTCTGCTCCACACTTTTTCACAATTAAGTTCTTCTAAATTAAAATCTTTTTTAACGTTTCCTTCATCCATAAGATACATGGGAAGCAATCGTGCAAATTTGTGAGTTACTTGTACATAAACTAATATAAAAATAAACAAAAACAAAGCAGAAAATACGAATGTTTTAGATTTTCGAAATAAAATCATTTTTTGAAAATATAATAATTTTAATTCGATCAACTAAACTTGGAATACTTTCGAGTAAATTAAATTTTCACTGGCAATTTCTGTTTACCAGTTTTGTACTTACATTCTCTTGTAAATAAAAATCAATTGACATACATCCAAACGAACATTTTATAATGACACGTGTTCGAATTTTGCTAACCCTACAATCTAAACAAATGCCAAATGGCAAGAAAAATATTATTTGGGTTGATCGACACGCAGTGTAAATATTTTAGTACGCCCGTGTAGAATATGTTGCCATTATTACGAATGAGACGTGTTATTTTAATTACGAAAAGCTCATACATATTTTTGGATACGCAAACAACAATGGAATACACAAGCAATAAAGTACACGTGCCATTCAAACGTTTTGATTTTTATTACAAAAAGTGCCTAATTGCAATTTTTTTTCTTTTTCGTACGAAATGTCGACAACTTATTTATTGTTTGTTGAACAGTTTTTTTCATATAGTGCTGAAGATGTTTGTAGTTTATCCACTTACATCATTATTTTAAAGAATATGTTTATTACCTCAACTTATAAAAAGTCAATTTCAAGCCACAAATGTGTACCGTAATATTTGCATACTTATTACAATGTTACTTTTTGCTAACTATTTTAACAAGTTTTTCATATGGATTGATGGATGGTTGGCCCGGTATTAGAACCTGTACGAACCCAGGTTTATTTGCCTTAACATTTGGTAAATTTGTGTTTACGTTTGTTTATATTTCATCTATTTTGTAAGATTCCTTTTGTTTTGAAAGCGATATATTTTAATTTTTTGTTGAAAAGATGATGGACCTTCGCCCAAAGGAGGTACACAAAATTTACTGAACGTTCTTCGGGAAGAGGGAGTGCCAGCAACATTTTTCATCGCTGGACAAGGATTCGATGCAACATGGCTTGATGAAGATATAAAAAAGCAGGAGCTTTTAAGGCAAATATTTTACGAAGGTCATCAAATAGGAAGCCATGCATGGGATCATGATACATTTCTTACAAAATCTATAGACGAACAACGTATTGACCTTAGGAAATTGGCAACCGTTGTAGCAAATTTAATTGGAGTGAACTTAACTATATTTCGTGCACCTTTCGGAGAAGCTAAACCGGAAGTGGTAAAATTAGTTGAAAAGGAGTTCCATTATCAAATCATTTCTTGGAGTATAGATACAAAGGACTGGTTAAATAGAGAAGATACGGATGCAAGTTTAAATAATTACAAGAGTCAAATGAAATTTTCATCTTATTTAAATACAAGTTTTATTGCACTTCATCATGATCCCTTGGTAAATGTGGGAGAGTTGGCTAGAAAGGCTATTCATTTTGTAAGGTCAAAAGGCTTCAAATTTGTTACAATTGGTCAGTGTATTGGAATGAATGACTATAAATATTTATATTAATTTTTCTCTGAAGGACTATTTCATTAAAAACCAAATTAATGTATTAAAACTCAATAATAATGGTTTTACTAAAGTAATAGTAAACTTTATTAAAATAATCCATTTTTTCTTGTTGAAAACTAAGTAGCGATGCGCTATATTTGATATACGATTAAATAAACTGCAAAAGTATAGAGTTCTAATATTTTAGAAAAATCGAACAATATTTTATTGACAATTTTAAAATTGATACATTTTTTTCTCGATCAATATACTATTAATCTGTTTAAAAATTAATTGCTCTTTTACTAACTTTACATAATTACTCATTATATTAATTACGAATACAATTGAACTTAAGAAGACAATGGTGGTGGTGGGGCCACATCAACACCTGGATTTTCCATAAAGAAATTAGTGGGCCTCAGAAAAATGCTCACAGGGCTATAAAAAATAAATAAAAAACACAAATCAAAAATCTTGTTGCATTTATCACCAAGTTTAACATAATTGTTTGAAGTGTTATCGAAAATTTAAACTACTTACTGGACTGGCATAATCGGAAAGTCCTCCACTCTCGGAACATGAGTAACTCCCAAAGTATACCAAACCACGGTATCCGTCTGCGTCAAATCCTCATCAGGCTTCTCAGCCACCCACTCTGGCAACCCACTACCATCAATGTAAAAGCCCCCAGGGTACAACTGATCCTCTTGGTATTTCGTCGCCCAAAACACATAGTCCAAATACGCACTTTTCGCATGCAATGGACTATCTTTTTTAATCAGCATCCCTGGTCCACTATGAGGGATCAGTTTCCATCCAACAGTCTTTTTGGTTGTGGGATGCACCTTGGCCGGATTCCGAATCAGCCACTCTCTCATATTTAAAGGATCCAAATTAGTTCTCGCTTCCGCCTGAGTTCTCAGCAACTTTTCTACAGTAATCCATCCCTGTCCATAGGGATTCCTTGGAGACCCTGTGGGATCCGGAAGTGTGGTCACCTCAGTAGTTGAAATCGTATTCACCGGATTCCCATCCAACTCCGGATCCAAACGAACCGTAATAAAGTGCTGGTGATACTGACCATTAGTTTGGGGGAATACAGGAATCCCGAGACCTCCCAAATCTGTGACATTTTGTGCCAACATTTGAGACACGAGTACGCCATGAAGCTCCGTATTAAACTCGATACTAGCGTCTTGGTAGAAACGCCACGAAAATTTGTAGTCGTAATTGCTCATGGACGCCATCATGCTTATTGTTAAACGTTGGGATCTTGCGTGAATTACATTAGTGTTGAGACCCTTATGTGCCCAAAGGAGACCGGTGTCTTCTTCGTGGATGCAGAAGGCATTCGGTTTTTTGATAATGTTTCCTTGTTCGTCTGTTAAAAGGACGTCCATGTAGGCAACCACACCTCCACGGCATAATCCGGACTGCTTGTGATCAGGAAGATTTTTAGTTAGGTGGTAGCCCTGTTCGTCAAACACAAACTTTTGTTCGAATGGGGGCTTGGGATCGCCATAAGGGACGAAGAACTCTGCAACAGACATGCGGTAAAAGAGGGGTCGTCTTTCGGATCCGTCTTGGTAACTGACTTGATGGAGGACGGGACCTTCTCTTGAATTAAACCTGACAAAAAAATAATTAATAGTTATGTAATTAAAATATATAAGCAGGTTACTAATTTTTTTGTACTCATGAAAATTATCATTTTTTAATTAAAATTTTAGTTACCCAATTCGAATTTTGAATTTTTGCCAAGAGAGCTCGTTTCCTCGAATAGTGAAACTTGGACCATTTGGCTGGGTGAAACCAATTGGTTTGAGATCCTTACGTAAAAAGTTTGATGGGACTAAGGCGGGGTTGAAATTGGCTGGGGTTTTGGGACACACGTTGCCAACACGGTTGTTCACATCGTAGTCTTCATGAGTTGGAAGATTAACTATGGAGAGAACCTTCTTCGTTGCCAAGTCCACGTAGGCAGCGAAATCAAAGGGATGAGCTGGAAAAATAAAAATAAATGACTTTTAATATAAAAAAATATATCAACTTTGATTTAAAATTTTAAAATATAATTAAATTAAACTTACCCAAATGATTATCCCCTTCAAATAATGCTCCATAAAAGAGAACGAATGTGGGTCTTATCGCATTTTTGAGTTCGGGTACATCCCTTTTCATAGCCAATCCCCAATCTCCGGTTATCACTAAACTCATGTTGGTCCAACCCATTTGACGACATCGCTCCTGAACACGGGGATCCGCCTTCACGATCGCTCCGGAAAGAACACTCTCTTGATGTGTATACGTTGCCTGAGTTCCACGAGGAAGGGGCTTCATGCTCTCAATTGACTGGATGTACAGATTGACTATCACTTCGTTAACTATATTCTGGTTCTTTTCCACAAGCTGGACAAATACTCGTCTTGGAATGTCAGAGGATGAGCAAGGTGGATCTTGACCATTTAGGAAATACGGTAAAAGAACAGATTTTTTGGGCTCTTTTAAGGTAATCCAGTAAAATGCCCAATCGCCTTGGGAGGACTTCATGGCAGGAAATTGAGATTTGACGATTTTTACAGTTTGTTCGATTTCTCCAGCGCTGAGGGGATCCAAAGGATGACATGCTGGTCGTATAGCCTGGCTGGAGCATAGACCTGTTGTATTAAAATGTATTTAAGTAATAAAAATCAATATAAATATTTTTTTTAACTTGCTTTCAAATAATAAAGTTTAAATTAATTTAATAATAATTTAATTAACAATTATTTATTTACCGTAAAGTGAAGTGAAGACCAATAAGACAAACTTCCACTTGGATCTCATCTTGCCCCAATTTTTGTTTCAAAATTTTACAGAGAATTGGACAAGATTTATTTTTTTAGCTTGGAGAAGAGAAGGGGAAAGCACAACAGTTTGCTTAAAAGCTTGTGCTTGAAGTATGATCAAGATTGTAATTTTCTCGAGCTTTTTATACATCAAGTTTTGTACAAGTTTAAAAAACGTGGTTGTTGCCTACATAAAGATTTTACTGTGGCGATGATGGCGACATTGTTAAGCTCAGAAATATTTCCAGAAATAAATAAGTAGGTAAGAGGTAGGTATAAACACCTGAATTAACATGTTTAAATGTATTCAAGATATGCATACAGAAAAAATTGGGTCGAGTTGGGGGGTCATCAACCAAAAGTATTTTGGTATCTTTAAAAAAAACCAACCCTATTTGTCGTCTAGTTCTTTACATGAAAGTTAATACATATATTGTATTTGTATGTATGCATGTATGTATAAAAATATATATTAAATGCTTTAGTTTATTTTTAAAACAATGCTAGGATTTTTTTTTGGGTTGAAAGGCGGCTTATTTTTTGTCTTATTATCCCGAATTTTTTATACTAAAATTGGAATGAACCCAAATTCGAGTACCTAGCTGGGGGTGAATGTATATATCTTGTATATTGTGTATTTTAAATACAAGGTTTAGTCCTTTGGGAGATATTCAATATTAGGTTTGTTTGCAACAGCTTGTATGCATGCATCTATTCTTAGGTTTGGGTGATATGATGATGAAAATAGCACATTTTTTTACCTTTGCAAGTGGAAGTCTCAAATAACCCCTTTGATTGGTTGTACTTTGATTTGACTCTTTGTCTGTCATATAGCTTATTTTATTAAATGCTTATCATTAAACGATCAATATGAATAATAATTTTAATTATGGTTCTGTTGATCTCTATAATTTTTTTTAAGGAGAGTTTTTACTTCAACCAATTGTCCAATTTACTATCATGTCACAATGTAACATTTAACAATCATTGCAATTTTCTGAATTTCGAATGGTGTCTTCGAAGATATGGATATTTTTTGGGGGGCGTCTCTGGATAACTGAACCATGGCTTGCTTCAAAGTGTTAAATGAACCTTTCAGCAGATTTAAATATTTATAGTCCATTCTGGTCCACGAATCTTCATGATTGATTAAATCGACTGGGGAAAGTGGATTGGGATCGATGTTATAATCAGTTCTACTTAGTGCAGACCAAACGACAATTAAACACTGCAGTTTATCCAGTTGTCAATTTTTTATTCGTACGTTGCTCACCAGATTCATTCTCTTTCATCTTAACATTTACTTTACTCGCTTCCTCATCATTTTCCATTTTTGATTGAAATGATTAGTTAGTAAATGTATTGAATTGAGTAGAGTGTAAACTATCAGCACGGAGAATAGTTCATAAAACAATAAAAAAAATTAAGTCTCAATTTTTTACACTGGCTTGGTTGCGTAACTTTTATGGTCTATATTTTGCTTATCATTTTGGTGGAAGGAGAGAATAATTAAGTTACATAATTTGAGGATAAAATATATATTTGATTTCTTTAATTAACAATTAACTTAATTATAATTTAATAGTATTTTGTGTGCGACTTGATGGCTGATATGATTCGGTATCCTTCACATGATCAAAAGTCATCAGTTTTTGGGGACCTACTAAAATGCACTGGAAGCAAAAACTGAGACATCCCAGTGACTACCACACCGACCATTCTCCTCCTTCCCAGGCTCCTACAATTTGCTCGATCGATCCATACTTCACAGCCAACCCGCTTTTTGGACTGCAAAAATGATAGGGTGAAGAACCAATTAGGGAATCCCTATTTACAGAAATGCACACTTTCTATTTCCAGAAAAGCTCCCAGAAAATCATGACTTGCTGTGTGGGATACAAACCGGGGGATTTTGAGGAGCCATCACTAGGAACCGGGTTCCATTGTCCGCCCATTTTGCGAAAAGGACACCACATCCGAGGTTCCGTCTTTCTTAACAAGTGCAGCCTTTAAAATATTTTTTTTTTTTGACTATTGACCGCTCATCCTAGAAAATTGGTCAACTGCCAACAATACTTTCTGTTTAAGTTTTTGGCTTAATTAATTTCTCTGCGAAGATATTTTCATTAAAACCAAAGTCGCAATACAATTTAAAAACACGTCAGCAAGCACAAGTGATGTACCTGCCTTCACATTTTTTATAAATCCAATAGTCCATCCAATTTCCTTCCCCATCACTTTCAGTTTTAACTTGTTCTCATTACTCAGTCTCAAATATTGCTCTTCTTTTCTCCAAAATGCCAGAAACTCTTTCCCTTTCGTATTTGGTGATGATGCCAATTTAATAAAGACAAAGTTTATCGAAAACCCCATCAACACAATGGAAACACAAGAAATATAGAGAAAAAGTGGGAACTCTCCCGCCATCACAACTGTCACAAACCCAGCCCAAGATACCATCAATGTTCCCGTTCCAATGACAACTGAAACGGTTTCCCAAATTATTGTATCGAAGCTCATCAACAATAATTTTAGACACTGAAAAACATGAAAACACTTTTTAAAGTTAGTCAAACCACTTTGGATTACAAATACTACTCCAAAGACATCATGATCCAGTTTTCCTTCCCCTTTCCATTTACAACCGTTTTTGATTTGATAAATTTTGCCAAATAGAACATTGATTGCCTCAGTGAACGAAATGGCGTAAAGGAACAAAGCCACAAAAATAACGGTACCTTGAGAAATGATTAGTGCTGTCAGAGTACTTGATATAAATTTAACCCAATTTGATGTGTGAGTAGTAAAAAATGAGACGAAATATTCCAGTGGTCCCAAAGTTGTATTTTTCAGTATAGGCATACCAGCCAGCAACAAAGGTGAGCCAATATTTCCAACAGAAAATATGTAAACCCATATCCCTCCCTGGCTTTCATATTTCTCATTATAATTCAAAGGATTAGCTAACCTAAATCTCTGAGAAACTGAAAAACAAAACTCGTCCAAATATTTGTTGGGTAAGTAGCACGCACAAACGAAATGCATAACATTCACCCCAAACATTAAGCAATTGAAGCAAAGTTGCTGTAAGAAATCATCTTCATTGGATTTATTTGAAAATAGGTGTATTATATGGACAAGGGAAATGATAATAATTAAAGTTCGAATAAACTGGATAAATTTCCAAAGAGCTGGGCTAAAGCGTGGATTGTGAATTTGAGTGATGCTTAGGTTTGGAGGATGGGAATCAGATATATTAATTGAAAACGGAAGTAAAAAGGGGATTAAGGTTTGAATAAATAGATGAACCTTTAGACAAGATATTGACAGGGACATTCTGACCGGATGGTTACGATGAAATTGACGACTGGAGGAAATATATGTCAGTAAAAACCAAAAAAAGTATAACATCTCATGTTTTAAAATTATCCGAAATCGTCTATTCAATTATTTTACTTATTTTTTTGACATATTAGGACTGCTTTTAATTTAAAAAAATCATATGTAAGTACAATCATGAAAAATGTTTTACACGCATATTCTTCATGTTCAGTTTTTTCAGTTGTGTTTAAATTAAAATATAAATTGTGCTACATGACAAGTCATGTTCAGTGTTAGAGTTTAAGCGTAACATAAATCTGTTTTTTGTTACCAAAAAGCATGTAATACAATACAGAAGCATGTTCGCTATCTGTATTTTTCTGATAAGAAAGATTTTGCTAATAATTCGAGAGCTTGTACTACTTTAATACTTAAATCGTCAACAAGAAAAGGCATGTTATCATTTAAAATTGGTAACTTTATGCGCATCATATTCCAAAATCTATTAGCAGCAAACGAAACCATGTCAACTAGCTTAAATCAAAAAGAAAAAAAATACATAATTTGATATGTATGTATGTATGATATGTTGTTTTAGTAGTTAGAAAGCTCCATTTTACGACATTATTTTGAGAGGGCATGTTTTCTTTAAAAAAAATTACACTAATACATTTTACCATGCTAAAAAATAAAGCCATTATACAAACACAAAAATGATATATCATTAAATTTCCTAACATCACTGATAAATAATTAACTGTTGTCGAATTAAACAGGTTTAAATCTGGCTTGTGCCTATACAATTTAAAAATCATAGTCAATCTTTACAATTAATGTAACTCTTAATCAAATGTTGTCGAATTATGAAATCAAACGATGTGTTGTCCAAAGTACAAAATTAAGAAAAATATGCGCCGCAGAAGAAATGCTGTCTGAGGTAATGATAAGACATAGTTTGTGCTTGAACTTGATCTTGAACTTGAGAAGTTAGCAAGATGCTAACTTCTCAACATTGCATTCCCAGTTCACGTCTCATTCATATTATTTATGAGTATAGCATGTAAGTGTTACTCACAGACCATACATACGATAACTATAAACTTTTAATCGTCTCTAGTGCAATAGTTAGCTAGATATAATGCTTAATGCTAAAAAAATCGTAACTCTAACTATGCAACTTTGGTATATAAATGGTTATGTATGGTTAATCTGATCTGAATTGAACTTGAAAAACAATCATGAGTTCAGGTTTAATGTAAAATCTTTGACTTTATTAAAACCCAAACAATTTTTATGTTGTGCATCATCATTTTCATTCTAAACTTAATGAACTTTACTGACCTTTTACAAAAACGAGAAAAAAATGCAAGAATGAAATTAAACTTTGTATCAGTTAGTGCCAATGTATGAGAAACATCAAGTGACGAGATGACAGGACATTCATGTACAACGTGTTGTGTATTTATTTACACTAATGATTTTTTTTATTACAGAAGTAGATAGATTTCCAAAGTATCTCAAACACAAAAGAAGATTTTTAATTGATTACTTTATCCATAAACGGAAATTGTATTTTTAAGAAAGCTTAAAGCATCACAATTCACCAAAAATACGGGAAGATTTTTTTTGAAGTACAAACAAATTAAATTTTTTACGCAATTTTATCAAAAAAACTTTATAAAAACACGAATAGCTTTAAATTTTTATTAACTATGCATTTCTGGCAATGCACTCTTCGTCGTCACTCAAACAAGCTTCCATCAACTTAGGAGGGGCTTCCTCTGGTATCATTTCAATGTCAACTGTTCTGCCCATTTGCTTATTTTTCAAGTTGTTCATGAAATTATTTGTACTTTGGACTATGCAAAAGAAAGTTAATGCGTATATCCAATTTTTCCTTTGTTTATGTATTTTCTTTTGATGTAATTTCCGGTTTAGATAAGAGCTTATCTCAATTTGTCTGAAATATTAATTTGTCCAATATTTTCTTTTGTTGTTCTTTGTTATTGGAAATATTGAGTATTTTCCTTTGTGTCTTTGTTACAATTTTGGTATAAATACGGAGAG